>BROG01000721.1:0-307500 GCA_030159075.1 Atrina japonica | reverse complement strand
ATATGTTGTTTTCCAAATATTAATATTAATAATTATGTGTTAGTCTTGGATAAATTGACACTCTTATGTAACATTTGTACAAAGTTCCAGTATCGAAATAGATTTTTCTAATTTTTCCCCCCACAAATCAGTTTACATATATTTTGGGATTTATCATCATGATCATTTTGGGAATAAAAATGTCAATTTTGTAATGGGAATGGGGTCGAAATTAGGTCAAAATGTATAAGGAGGAGGAGGAAAAAACTGACCATGCTCAAATCTGAGTCCATAAACTCGACGAGATATTCACAGCAGCTTATTTATACTGTACAAATGTATGTATGACAGTCAACTGGGTATTTGTTACCAATTCACTATGTGTACATTGTACATGTATGTAGGTTGTGTATAGTTACATATCACAACTGACCTATCACCAAGTGCCTGACACATGGCTGTCCATGTGCTTATTTGACATCATTCGATTGTGATGTCATAGTCACACAAGTATTTGACGGGCCATTTAATTGTGACGTCACAATTGAAAAGTTTGCCAAAACGTGTCGTGTCGGACATTTGGCGATAGGTCAATTGCTGAGTGGTACATGTAGATAATCCACCCAACATGCATACAGTTTGTCAGGGTTGGAACAGTTCAGAGGTCATAAGTGAAGGGCCTCTGAGGAAGAATGGTTAGAGTACCATGCTTTAAATCACAATGTCTCTCTACTCTATCTAGTCCGTGGTCAGCAAGGGTTTAAACCCCCATTAGAACCTACACCATATGCTTTCCATTTGCAAACTGTTCTTGCTACATTTGGTTATGATTAGCCCATTGCTTAATGAGAATAAGTCAAAAATGTCTAAAAGTTAGCAAAAAAACTAATATTTTTCATTTTCATTTACCTTTGTGCCTATGACCTTTGAACCCATGGCCACAGAACTTTATCACAATGATCTATAGATAATTCCTAACATCTTTCTTCTAAACAATCTATATCTTCATACAAAATAATCTATCTACTCTGTATTTAGAATATTCTGATATTTGCTTCAATCTTATCAAATAGTTGGCTCCCATCTTACAGTGTATTTTGCTTTTATCCACACATTTCCTTATTTTGACAAGCAAAACTGTCCAATTAATTTGAAAGTCATCTGATGATTGGTTAATGAGAAGACATTAAAAAATGTACTAAGTTTTGGTGCTTTTTGGTCCCTTTTGGGACCCCTATGGGTCCTAGCTGCTTTTCATTCATAAAGGACATTGTTCAGCAACATATTCTAGAATGGCTCTGTTTCAGTTTTGTTTGAAACTAATACCATCAGATAGGCAAAATAGTGTATCACCAAAAAACACTAGTTTTTTTGCGAAAAGGAATACTTTGGCTGCTTTGGCAACATATCCATGGATACCAAAAACTGCTTTTTTGCTTGTTTTATCAAAGTAATTCAGTGAAATGCTCACTACAATATTGTTTAAATCAGGGAAAATTCAATAATTTTGTGAAGTAAATTCCTCTGCATACTTGAATAGTTTGTTATCAAATAAATATATAATATATTGTTGAAAACTTGATGCCTTGTTTTTACAAATTTCTTCTAGCTGTTTTCAGATAGGCTAGTATTTATCATAATTATTGTTTTAACAAATCCTTTATAGTGTTTCATTCCATCAACAAACATTGTATAAACAATATACAGACTTGTTTTGTAATTATCAATTTATCTTAAACCAAATCACACTTTGTACACTTTTGATGTACATGGTTTAACCATGCCATAAACACATTGCAACTTGTCTTTTTCCATGCTAACTACAACAATATCAACAATTCTTATTTGTATGTTTATTGATACCCTGTTTGAAAGCTAGCTGTCTGAACCAGAACATATGCCATTATCATGTACACATGTATGAACAGAACTTTATAATAACTTTGCAATACCATCAATAGATTTTAACAATTTTTACATATCAGCTTAACAAACTTATTATTGTGCTTCCAGTGTTCAGCCTGTAATAGGTTCCACTGTAATAATGTCCAATATCTTCAAACAAGAAATATTATGTAATGATTTTTTTAAAAAACATTACACACACAAAGACAACACACACACACAGAGTTAATGTGTAAAGTACAGATGTCTCGATAGAAATAATGGTAATTCAATTGTTAACATAAACTTAAAAGACATAATCACATTAATTCCGAAAGGGCATCCTCTCTGTTAAGGTAGGCCTATATTTGATTGATTGATTAACATCCCTTTCAAGAAATTTCAATCACATCCAACCGTCACTACATATACTGGTGAAGGGGCAGGAATTTCGACTTATGCAAATCACTTATAGCAGACGAATGTTAAGGAATTGAGAATTCTTTATCCTGCTAAAATCCACCATGACACGATAGTCGCAACCTCAGTTTAATAAAGCCTCATATGTGAAGAGACATTCTTTACTCACATCCGTGAGATTCTCGCTACATTGCGAGGGTTTGGTAAGGAACACTCACTACCCATTTAAACAGTTTCAAATTATCAAGTCAGAACCTACTGGGATTGAATCCATGGTATTATGAAGTAAGAAGATACATTGTGTAAAGAATATTAACTGACAAAAAATAACAATCTAGGGCAATATGACCTCAAAAACAAATAATTGTTATAGGATTTAAACATGTCCTTTCAATTATATTTTAGTGTAATTTATACTGTAATACAGTATCAAATGATTCAAATATATGTACCGTATGTACATTGAAACATGTGCATTAATACCATGGTACCTCAAAAATATGAACTCATTTCAATATGGCTTATATCTTTCAAACTTGTTTGTACAGACAGGCTAATGGTGTGTCCTAACAAATTATGTGTAGTTCAGTAAAAACATATTGGCACTATGTCTGTATTTGTCATTGTCAAGATGGAGTTATGTATATTCTTCAAATGTAATATCCTCATCCTCTGAGTCTGAAGAATGAACCTGTATTGGGCAGATACATCCTCAACATACTGAGACCAGCCTGTAACACCAACATCCGAATTATCTAAATATTTCCCAGAATACCATAAGATGGATCCCACATGCGAACAGGTACCAACTGTTCTGGCCCCAGCCCTACACTTACAATACCACAAAGTGACATGATCTGAATGGTATATTTTATCCAAACAAGGTAAGATTTAGAACTGACATGGTGGCTTTGTAGTCTTACTCAAAGTAATCCATCGAATTCCTGAAACTGCAGGATTTCGCAGCTAGAACCAAGGTATTCTTGTATGTAGCTATGGCTAAGTTTTAATTGATATGTCCCCAGTGTAAGAGATCTCAAAATGGCATCATTCAAAGTAGGAAAATTAAAAGAATGCAAATCTGTTAAGTTGATCCATTTTTTCACAGCTCTTGTGTCCAATTTATGTTCTTCTACAAATCTTTGTAGTTCCTTTACACTTGAAATTTTTTTCTAACAGTTTAGAAGCAATACACTGGTCGTCATCAACATCTTTTGTTGCATTTAAAGGTTGCAAATATTTATTGGCTAGTGCACATATAATTCTTACATTATCACCTATATATTGAATTTGTGTTGTCGGTAAAGTGAAATTAAAATATTTCCATTGCTTTATGCGTGAACTGGCTGCTTCCAAAACCCAACAGACCTACAAAATATGAACATGTTCTTAATCAAAATCAGAAAACAGAAACATTACAGATGGGAATGTTTCATACAATATGTCTTGTTTCTTAAAGTCAAGATTGTGGAAAGATATCATACAGATATATACAAATGGCTGAATGTGGTACAAAATGTTAATTAGTCGGTTAATTTAAGAACCAGTTGAAGAAATGCAAAAACTTAAGGCAAATACTTATTCATACTGCTATTTTAGGATGATGACATTCATGTCTATTTTAAAACTAGTAAAACACAATTACCTTCGTTTCTAGTCTACTAGCATTGGAATTCTCCGTCTTCATCTGTTTTTCTCCAGGTTTCATAATGGATGGTATCTCGGTCTCTATGCCAAGATCTTCCAACAAGTCTAATGCATCCCTGAATCCTCTGTCCACGACAAATACATCACTTGGTTGTACCCAACTCTTTTATCTCCTCAATGTTGTTGTTTAAGATATGTTCAATTATAGAAGCATCATTGGTTTTATAATCAGCAAAGTATGGTCCTAAGACACTGATATAATGTCCTGTCATAGTAACAATTACATGTACCATTAACTTTACCAATGGTCGACCCTTGTGCAAACTGTAGGATCTTCTTTGAAACAAAAAAATATTACTTTTGTGAATCTACATGTAAATGTAGGCCTACATCCCATCAAGAACTAAAATAACCTGTTCATTGCTTTCAGCTAAAGATTCTGTGATAACACCCTTGTGTGCTTGTTAAATACATCTTCCCTTGATAGATGCTGAAACCCCAAATTATAAGGGACAAATTCTGTCATTAAAATTCGGTGGACAGAATATAAAGCTCTAAAAACACTGGATTTTGTTACGGTATGTTGAAAAGTGTTGATACATGTAACATCATATCTAAAATTCCTGATCTCATCTTGAACAAGTAAAGGCCAAGTGTTGTCTGGATACTTCTGACTGGAGTATTTTTCAAATGAGGGCATACATATTTAAATAAATCAATGAAGTCATCCTTCCTTATACATGTACCTGTCAAGGTGATCAGATTATCATCTGAAAATGCATCAATGTTGTCAAATGACAATTGCCCTGATGATGATTCCAAACCAATACGATGAAGTCTATTAAATAATTCCAATATTGACATCCTGCTCAAATGTGTCTCATCCATAGTCTTGAGCTGTGAAATTACTCCATCATTGAAGTCATCCAACAAATTGTTCAGCTGTGATGGACAGCACCTACTGTGTGCCGTAACTATTTATTATATTATAAGGGACAAATTCTGTCATTAAAATTCCGTGGACAGAATATAAAGCTCTAAAAACACTGGATTTTGTTACGGTATGTTGAAAAGTGTTGATACATGATATCTAAAATTCCTGATCTCATGAACAAGTAAAGGCCAAGTGTTGTCTGGATACTTCTGACTGGAGTATTTTTCAAATGAGGGCATACATATTTAAATAAATCAATGAAGTCATCCTTCCTTATACATGTACCTGTCAAGTTGATCAGATTATCATCTGAAAATGCATCAATGTTGTCAAATGACAATTGCCCTGATGATGATTCCAAACCAATACGATGAAGTCTATTAAATAAATATTGACATCCTGCTCAAATGTGTCTCATCCATAGTCTTGAGCTGTGAAATTACTCCATCATTGAAGTCATCCAACAAATTGTTAAGCTGTGATGGACAGCACCTACTGTGTGCCGTAACTATTTATTATATTATGTTTGAGGAATACATTAGTTCTCAAATGAGTTGGAATGAGTATTAATTTTGGTCCTGGTTTCTTGCATATGAAGTAATATTAATAAGCTTGACTTTTGGTGAAACTAATCAGCCATAAACATACAAAAGGTGGTCTTTTTGGTGGCTGACTTGATGAATGGGAGAATACAGGCCTATTCAAAGGAGTACTTGGTGGCTTTTTTCCTGTGTTGTATACTGGACGACTACACTTTCCACATACATGTATAAAGTCATTTTTTCCACATTCAAGTAAGTACATGTTTCTCTTGTGTAAAAATTTGGAAATCTACTTATTAACAGGACGCTTCTGCTGCTTCTGACGATGTCGTAATCATGGGAGCAACAACGCAATATTTCGAGTTACGTCCCTTGGGCTTGGTCTTGGCGGATTCCCGATAATTTCGTCAATAAAAAAAACCTTTTATCAATCAATTTATCATCATATTTACTGTTCGAGTTGGAAATAATTATCACTTGCAATCCATTTTAGTAGTACTATCACATATTTCATCAGGTAAATTTGTTTGGGCAGTTTACAAAGGTTGTACAGCCCAAGTTGCCATTAGGTGTACCTTGACCAGGATGTCGTAATATTTGTGTGAATCAGTAGGCAAGAACTTCAATCAAAATTTGAAGGCACACACCTGACACATTGATTTTTCTACTGTAAATAAAGATTGTAAGTTGTTTATTTCAAGCAAAGTTTGGAGGTGTCAGGTATGTGCCATCATATTTTTTTCGGCAAAAAACCAGCAAAATTTGTAGGCAAAATATGGATTTTTGGAAAACAACCATTCAGTGCGGACCGATTTCTAGAAAATTTTCTGAAACCGAATACCATTGATTTTATTATGTTTGAAAAGAACATGGATCAGCCCTTTAAAAAATACTATAAAGTTGACGCATTATCTACATGTAAAAAATCCTAAATTTACAGGGCCGATTTGGCCAGTCACTGAACACTGTCCTTTATGCTGCTTCACGTGGGGATACTCCCTACCAAATTTGGTTAAAATTGGCCAATTGGTTCTTGAGAAGTAAAAAATTTGGGTTTAAGTTAACATCATACATGTACATGCACTCAAATTTTCAGATTCAAATTTTTCAAAAATACTCAACATATTTATTCATTTTTTAAAATTTTTCTTTGCAGAAAAATCATGTGTGACCCAAATTGTTTATATGTGAATGAATATGATTAAAAAATAATGTTCTGTACTCAGTTAGATCAGGGAGTTTTACAGGTACATACATGTACAATGTACATATATGCATGTACAATGTATACAAAAGACTAAATACATTTATGTACATGTCCAGCTTGCACTTGAGTATTTAGTGACTTTGGTGACTTTGGGCCCCTGTCATAATGTACTGACCGGGAAAAGACCATCGGTCTTCTTTATCAAACTGGAAATAATTTCCCGTAAAATTAGCATACATGTACAACTACATAAACAATATCAGTATGTAAGACATAACAAGGCTCAGCCTCTCCCTGTAAAGAATGCATCTGCAAAATGGGCTTACATTTTCAGTTGCTCTAAATAAGTTTAACTCATTTCAAATTAAAAAAATTATCTAAATGCTTTCGTGTTTCAGATCAATAATCTACTTATTGTTTGTTTATTGTTGTTTAATGTCCCACTCAAGAATCTTTCACTCATATAGAGACGTCACCAAATGCCGGTGAAGGGCTTCAAATTTTGGCCTATGCTCGGCACTTACGGCCATTGAGCAGTGAGGGTTCTTTAACGTGCCGACACCTACTGCGACACAGGACCTCGAGTTTTACTGTCTCATCCAAAGGACAGGAAACCAACCCGCCGCCGGCTGGACTCGAACTCTCGACCTCACGATCAAGAGTCGAGCGCACTACCGACTGAGCCAGGCCAGCTCTATCTACTTATAATTAGACACATCATATATATAGACAGAACTACACAAATGTAGAAACATTTGTGTGGTTTTGTATTTATTTCATATCCCTTATTTATCTATACATGTATGTGTACACAAATTTCAAATTCATTCCACTTTTAACGACGCCATCAAATACTTCGGTTGACATGAATCCCAATTAAGAAAAACTAGTAGCTCCAGTGAAATTTCCGTATCCATCTACAGTGCTATATGATGTCACATATTGCACTGGCTAATTGGACTCAGTATTATAACCATGTTTACACATGCATGTAATAAATATATGTAGCTACATGTAACGTGTATAGCTTTAAATCTGTAAATTCTTCTGACCAGGTACAATTTTTGTAATCAAATCCTCTCTTATATAATATATATTGTAAGTGGTAAGCCAGTAGTATTATGGTATTACTGTTAGTAATCTGATTCTGTCTGCTCTGTACATTTCCGTACCTTGAATGTACATTGTACATGTACTCAAACATTTTCCATTTAACTATCTAAAGTCTAAAGAACACTGAACCATGTACTTGAAATTAACTCTTTTTTTTCATGCAAGCATATTATATGTGTACATTGTGTATCTATAAATTTAAATTATCTCTACGTTTTTATATAGATATTTAAAGGAAAGATCAACTGGTTTGACATACATGTACATGTATATTGGTATAGCTGTTAAAATGTTGGTCTGAAGATTTAACCTATTTACTCCTAAAGACACATTTGGACTGGTCTAAGCCATTGATTTACAGAAGAGTCCATTGCTTTTCAGGGGTTGACCGCTTAAACACAAAGGTACTGGCAATGATACAATGGTACATACATGTATGAAGATACATAATGAATGCTGGAACAATTTATTAAGTGAACAGAAAAACAATACTTTTAGGCTGATACCATACACCCTTTAATGCAATGAAAATAGTTTTAAGTAAGGAAATCAGATACACGTACATGTATTATAATTTTTGTATATATAGACAGTAAAACCTTGCTATAGCGGCCACCTTTATATAAGAATTACCTATTTATAAAGGCCAATTTTTTCAAGTCCCTTGACTGCATACTTCAACTAAATTGAACCTGGGTATAAGGGTCACCTACACATAGAAGTCAATATTTTCTGGTCCCTTGGGTGGCCCCCATATACAGGTTTCACTGTATACATACATTGTATTTCACAACAATAGCTTGAAAGGACCTTTATCTGTCAACTGAATCCTGGTCATACATTCATATCTTAACTCATCAAACCCTGAAAAAAACCACATTGGACTCTTCTGCAGATCAATGACTTAGAGCAGACCAGTCCAAATGTGTCTTAATTAGGGATGAGTGAGTTAAAGAATATTGGAATCAAGGACTTAAGAACTCACAGGCTCTTCTTTGAGCCCTATGTACATGTACCTTACAAATTACATACATGTTTACCAAGGACTTAAGAACTCCTGATCACAGGCTTTTCTTTAACCCCTTTGTACCTTACAGATTATATACATGTACAGTACATGTTTACCAAGGACTTAAGAACTCCTGATCACAGGCTTTTCTTTAACCCCTTTGTACCTTACAGATTATATACATGTACAGTACATGTTTACCAAGGACTTAAGAACTCATGATCACAGGTTTTTCTTTAACCCCCTATGTACCTTACAGATTATATACATGTACAGTACATGTTTACCAAGGACTTAAGAACTCATGATCACAGGCTTTTCTTTAACCCCTTTGTACCTTACAGATTATTTACCAAGGACTTAAGAACTCATGATCACAGGCTTTTCTTTAACCCCTTTGTACCTTACAGATTATATACATGTACATGTTTACCAAGGACTTAAGAACTCATGATCACAGGCTTTTCTTTAACCCCTTTGTACCTTACAGATTACCGGTACATACATTTTCACCAAGGACTTAAGAACTCGCAGGCTTTTCTTAACCACTATGTACCTTAAAAGGTCCGAAGTCACCAAATTTACTCAGTACTCAAGCTCTACTAAACTTTTCATGATTTTCAGGTAAATTAAGACAAAATTGATTTTATAACTGGACATGTGTGTATATTGACAGCATATATTTGTAAATAATGATAAAAATTATTGCTCATTTGAAGAAAACTTCAGAAATATTCAAAAAATGTTTAAGTACGCACTCAAATTTTGAGTACCGTGCTCAACACATTTATTCATTTTTTACAGGAAAATCATAAATGTGAAGCAAAATTTTATATGTGAATGATGAAAAACAATAATATTTTTCCTAATCATCCATAATCCAAAGTTTTACCAATGATTATATAGTCAAAATGATGAAGTTAAAGTACTGTGTAAATTTGGTGATTTCGGGCCCAGATTACATACATGTACATGTACATGTTTACCAAGGACTTATGAACTCATGATCACAGGCTTTTCTTTAACCCCCTATGTACCTTACAAATTACATATATGTTTATATGTACATGTACAAAAGTACATATATATACACATACATGTGTACAATGTAGCATGTGTTAAGAATCTTAAGATGTACATGTACATTATACATGTACATGTACTACATTTTGTAGTTTAGTTCAAGTATAAGCAGCTAAAGGTCAATGTAGGTAAACTTGACCTCAACCGATCTTAGGATGATACAAGTAGTATATGTCCCCCCACCCTCCCACTCCACTATACACAGGTGAGCTAAAAAGAGATATTTATGGCAATGCAAACATCCAAAACATTTCTCTTACATGTAGATTTTTTGGGGGGAGAACCATATTATCACAGTTAATTTGCACTAGAATTGACTTATATTTCATACATGGGGCCTTTGTGGCCGAGTAGTAAGTGCATTGTGCTTAGTAGACCATTTAGTCTCTCACCTCTGATCAACGCAGGTTCGAGCCCGGCTGGAACCTACATTTTTGTAAATACAAGACTAATCTAATTCTGTGAGGAATTTTGCACGTTTACTTGCAGAACTTCCTGCGTACATGTACATTTTAAATGGACTCTCTCCTCCATTGTCAAAAACTGGCTGCCACCATACATTACGGTATAAATATAATGTAACTGGATACATACATGTACAAAACATATTGACTTTGATTACATACAGTATTAAGTGTATATATTAACTCTGTTAGTTTGTTTGAATGAAAATCCTGTTGTTTTACACCTCTGTCAACAGTTTTCAGTTCATTTTCAACATGGGAAGACTGGCATCACATTGCAATGTAAATATCCTATTTGAAAAATTCATTAGATGTACATATGTAGAAAGTGAGCTCATTCTTCTGGCTTGATCAGGTGCCTAACTGTTAACATGGTTAATGTGAGTAAAACTTGAAGTGGGCAAGTAATTCTGGTGGTACCTTACATTGTATAGCATGTCTAGATTGACATGGCAAATTAACGCTTAAAGCAGGACACAACTATCAATCATATGGCAATTTTGGATGAGATTGTTAAACCAACTACTCTTTAAAAAACAAACATATATATATATATATATATATATACAAATTTGATATTTGATTGGCTGAGCAGGCCAAATTGAGAAAATTCTCAGACTTAAGTAAATTCTCAAGTTTCATGGTGCTTGAGCAATAAATACCATAACTTCAGCCCTCTATATAAATCTTGGCACACAATGGACATATACATGCACCCAAAGATAAAGATTGTGATTCGTACATGCAGTTATACATGTATAATATAGCAATGATGAAGAAATGGCATTACAGTTTTAAAATATTACTAATAGCCTTAGATACTTTTTGTTTATCCATTTTGATACTTGTTGTTTATTCATTTTGCTCAATACAATTTTATTTGGCTCAAATAATATTCATTTTGCTAATTTTTTGGCTCATAAATTTGAAATCTTGGTGTGAAGTAACTATATACAGTCCACCTCAGTAACTACATGTACATGTATCTACAGTCCAACTCAGTATCTACATTGTATCTGCATTCCACCTCAGTTTGTTTGTTTGTTTATTGTTGTTTAACGTCCCACTCAAGAATATTTCACTCATATGGAGACGTCACCAAATGCCGGTGAATGGCTTCAAAATTTGGCCTATGCTCGGCACTTACGGCCATTGAGCAGTGAGGGTTCTTGAACATGCTGATACCTACCGTACTGTGACACGGGACCTCCAGTTTTTACTGTCTCATCCGAAAGACAGGAAACCTACCTGTCGCTGGCGGGACTCAAACTCACGACCTCACGATCCAGAGTCGAGCGCGCTACCTACTGAGCCAGGCCAGCTCTCCACCTCAGTAACTATCTGCAGTGCACCGGTGCGCCCAAAACTGTTGGCTACATATTGGTAAAAAAAACCTCCCATGAATCGTAATAAATCAATATATGTAGTTCACCCGGATTATCAATGTCCTTTGTCTTTAAAATGTTGTTAACAAAACTGAATGGTCAGGAAGGGTCGCTTGGTTGAGATGGGCAGGTAGGTTTCACGCATGGGTTATTTTTATTGTTTTGGGGAATGTCATTCAAATTGAAGATTAAAGTTAATATACTGTCTCTAATTCCCCAAGTCCAACCAGCTTGTTGATGCAACTTAGACATGTATGAGTTACATGCATTTCCAAATTAAATTATTATTAATCTATTGTTACAGTAATTAATTCCAAATTAAGTTTGCTTACTATAACCCTAAATAGATAAATAAAATAGCAAGTTAACAACAAATACATAAAACATGAAATCATTAATTAAGCAACAGAGACTGGCCATACAATGTAATTTAAAAAAAATATATTTTTTTAATTTTTCCTTCCCACAACCTCTCCTACATTTTATGTATATTATTGTTGCTATTTTGCAACATGTATATGTTTATTTAAAATAAATTAGAGGATGTTTCAAGCAATATTTGTTTTTCTCTGTATTTGTAATAATAGAGTTTTGGAAACAAAATTCAAAATAAAATAAAATAAAATAAAATAATAGAAATGAACAACAGCAACAAGTAAACAATAGCATAAATCAACTGTATTAAGACTGAAGTCTTTCTGTTATGATATATCACTTTTTCAAATACTGTGTTTGTGTTAATTGTTCTTCAGTAGAACTGCACAGATCATTATTAATTTTATTTAATTTTGAGCTAGTGAATTATTAAGATTTAGGAGGTTAAAGTTCAGGATATGTACATGTAAATATAACTTTACTTTGTAAAAAATTTTGAATAAATTATAATTTATTTATTAGATTTAATCAGACACAGATTACATGTCTGTAATTTAACATAAATTTTAAAGATTACAAAATAAAATTTGTAAAAAAAGCTAAAACATCACCATCAAACATGTCAAACCCCTTTAATACATTTGAGAAAAACTCTGATTTACATTGAAATAAAAGTATAATAGTTACATGTAGCATCTCTGAGTGAGTAAGTGCTGTTCCTCAGGTAAATTACATGTAGAGTGGGATGACATCAATAAACAATGAACCACACCAGGGGGTATACCTGTACCTTGAAGGTGTGAACATTTACACAGAATACCACTTGGATTCCCACAGTGTTTTCAGGTGATATGCCCACTGTGTTTTGTGTAAAATCTACAAAACACCTGAGCTGTACTGTACGTAACTATATACAGTCACCTCAGTAACTACTTGTACATGTATCTACAGTCCACCTCAGTAACTACAATGTATCTTTAGTCCACCTCAGTAACTATCTGCAGTGCACCTAAGTAACTATATACAGTCCACCTCAGTAATTACTTGTACATGTATCTACAGTCCACTTCAGTAACTATCTAGTCCATCTCAGTAACTACAATGTATCTTTAGTCCACCTCAGTAGCTATCTGCAGTGCACCTAAGTAACTATATACAGTCCACCTCAGTAACTACTTGTACATGTATCTACAGTCCACCTCAGTAACTATCTAGTCCATCTCAGTAACTACAATGTATCTTTAGTCCACCTCAGTAACTATCTGCAGTGCACCTAAGTAACTATATACAGTCCACCTCAGTAACTACTTGTACATGTATCTACAGTCCACCTCAGTAACTATCTAGTCCATCTCAGTAACTACAATGTATCTTTAGTCCACCTCAGTAACTATCTGCATTCCACCTCAGTAACTATCTAGAGTCCACCTCAGTAACAAGTACAGCAGGGTTCGAAAAATTTCTATAAAAGCACTCGCCTTCGGGCGAGTGATTACATAACTTCCACTCGCCCAAACTCATTTTGCACTCGCCCAAATATGAAAACGTAATATTTCAAAGCTAATGTGTTAAGAACGTATAAAATCTTTTTCAAAGTAAATAGATCTTATATGACTTAACAGATATGATACCCTTCATTTGACAAATTGTCTTTTTTTTTAATTAATACTTATTATGATGGAAAATGTGTGAAAATCTTATCACATCTTTTGTATGTTCTCATTTTAAGTTTTTAGAATTCAAATTCTTGACTGAAATTTTGGTTGCCTGCCATAAAAATCTGGTTACCCACAAAGAAAAAAAATATTTTATTTAATTTTGTTTTTTAAGTTATTGTTATTTTAATAGATAAATTTATATACAATATATATTGTCTCTGAATGATGCATTTGCATCTAAATTTAGATGTAACTGCATCATTATTATTACTATAATCAATTATTATCATTACTATTTTATGATGCTACTACTATGTGTTTCACTAAATCAATATTAATTACAAAAGTAAGTTTTCATTATTGTTAGTTGAAAACAAGAGCTATCCATTTCTATATTTTCATTAAAACTTTTATTTATAGTATTGAGTAACTATTTTTACTTTTATCATTCACTTACATTTAACTAAGATTTTACAACTTCTATACAAATTATAGTGTTATGATTATTTGACCAAATCCTGAAATTCAGGTCCGTTCGGTATTGGTTCATTTATTTACACACATCCAACTTCCACTTCCTCAACAAACTGCAAGTATCAGCTGTCAAAACACTACATGTATGTGTTCTGTAACATTTTTGGCCATGAGGTAAAGGCTATTTCTACAGGTTTGGAAAAAGTCAAATTTATCTGTGTCAAAGAAAAATGCGGCTTGGTTTGGAGTAGGTGTCACAAGTGTTTTAGACATCGAATCCATTTATTTCATTTCAAAATAATCTTTTGATGTATTTAATAAAATGCCATTTTCATGACATACATGTAGATCTATATAAATTATTTTAGAATATATTAAGCTGTGGTCTATAAGAATTGAGATATATGTTGTTTTGAAATGATTTGAACTCGCAACATTTTCTAAAAATAAAATGCGAACCACAGGTAAAAAGGGAACACAATATTTTCTAAAAATAAAATGGGAACCAGAGGTAAAAAGGCGATTATTATGAGCATAAACATCATTTTCAGTTAAGATCAGTGTTTCCTTTTTTCGGAGTAGATCTTTCATATATTTTATGTGTAAGACAGTTATAAATCGTTTGTCGATTTTATATTTTGAACTGAAATACATCAATATCACATCAAATAAACCATAGACTTTCCATGTGTATATTCATTTAAAATTGAAATGAATTTTTATTGGTGTCGTTAATCATGATTATCAGGGAAATCTTAAACTCTGGATGACACATTCCAGTCAGAATATTGTCATCCCCTTCGTACAGCTACATGTACATTTGTACATATCCACACATAAGTCTTATACACAGACGGCACATCAATGGGATTATATTTTATTACCAACATATGTGGGTCTCAGGGTTCACTTCAAAGAGCACAGTGGTGTCCGAATGACTCCTCCTGAGATGTCATGTATATATTCTCACAAATAACCGGGAAGTGTAAAAACAACATGCTACTGGATTTTAAATGGCAAAATATCATAACGGCAAAGCTCTACAGACCTACGATAGTTATAAATTTACAACATAAGTAGATTTGTCAGACAACATAAATAGTATATTGATAGACAATAAATTGTACAAATACTGATAATTAAAACAGTAGATCTAGGCCTTTCATCATTTATTTTACTGTAAACGATAGACCTATATAACTTAGTATAAGGGTCATGTATTAAAGCTTAACACATCATGATCAGTGGTATTAGAAATACATGACGGAATGTACGTCATTTCCCGTTTATCACACCTAGCGGGATATTTAGTACCGGGCAACAACTCTTTATAACCCTGCAACTGGTTACCTTTTTTTCACTAGGTATCATTAATTGGGCGTGTAAAAAAATTCCATTGTAAGTAAAAGAAAGCTTTGATGTGTAGTGTAACAAAAACTAAATAAAAAATCAACACTGAATTTTCATGCAGGGTTTTCCCATGGATGTTATTTTAGTCAGTGGCAGAGACCCACAAGAACAAAATTTCTGAGTCCTTCTTTAAATTTTTGAGTTCCCAAGTCAGTGAAATTTAAGAAAATACATGAAAACAAGGTACACATTTTCAGTCTCAGGTTGAAAAAAAAATTACTGAGTTTTTGTGTGCCCTTAGGGACTCAATGATATTCATGATTTGCATCCTGAAAAGATTTTATGCATCAGAGACGCAGAAATAATGGGTAAAGGAAAACCCTGTTCATGTCCATTGACCTTTAACCCTTTCAATACAATAGAGTCCTAAAACACCAGTTTCTCCTTCAGTGGCTTCACTTTAAATTCAGGTTTTTCCCACTTTCAGTTTATGACTGGAAATCATAATTTAAAGAGAGTTAGATGAGACTTTAGTCTATATTATCACATGTACATGTAATGGAAGCCGGTGAAAATAAGCAAGTTACGACGACTATAAAAGTGCTATTATTTTAAAATCGGTGAATGAAAGTCTTTGAAATATGGCTGCCTCTTATGCATCAGACATTTAACCAAGATGTTTTAGATATTTTCAACACTGATTCAGACTCTAAAAATGTCTTTTTAGTATCTGATTTGAATGATGACACTGCATATGAACAATATGTAAACTCTATTTCTACAGAAACAGAATCTGAGACAGATATGGATTCCGAATAAGATGTTAGCGATGACGATGATTTTACAGATAATTTCAATGCAGAAACCTCCTTCGCGGAACATGTGTCAACAAATAATTTAAATCAAAGCATTAAATATAACACATTTACAGCTGAAAATGTTGGTCCAACTTACAATTTGAATATTTTATCAAGTCACAAGTCAGTTAGCATATTTTCATCTCCTTTTTCATGATGAGTATACATGCCATTTTTATAAATGAAACGAAAAGGAAAACTGTATACAATAAAATTTATATATGTAGTATGTATTTAGAATGTGTTGATTTATTCAAGTTTTTCATTCAAAAGTTCTATTTATACATCATCAAAATAAGATATATTTAAAATTTCTCTCACTTTCATTTAAGAAATCTATTCATTCCACACCAATTAATTAATTAATCTTGAAGTTGAGTTTATGTTGCTGAAATGCACATACATGTGTAATTTTACATCAGTATAATGTGTTATTAACCCCATACTGCAAAATGTGCTTTGACATGTTCCCAATAAACAACTTTGCATAACATAACTGCGTTGATGTTCCATCAACTCGTAAAAATCAGACTGAACAGCAAAACAACATCATGATGAAAATATGCTACAGTGAGCAGACTGCAGAAAATGTGAAACTGCTACAGTGTATAACGTCACTATGCAGCTGTGATGTTGCAGTAATGAAAGAAAATTCATTCAAATCGAGGCAAAATTTTGGCCTAATGTAGCTGAAAACCCTAAATGACTAACACTAGCTTCATTTGCACTATTCGTGATTATGTCTGTGTAAAAATAGCAGAATGGTACATGTAGTCTTCAAAGCACAGATAATTCAAATACAGTAAAACCTGTATATAGGGGCCACCCAAGGGACCAGACAATACTGACCTTTATGTGCAGATGGCCCTTATACACAGGTTCAATTTAGTTAAAGTATGCAGTCAAGGGACTTTTCAAAACTGGCTTTTATAGACAGGTGATCCTTATATAGAGGTGACCGCTATAGCAGGTTTTACTGTACATGTAATACAAATTATATGGGATCAAAGTGTATGACAACCAAATTATTGAGGTTCCTTATACATGTATGTACAGTACAATCTACTAGAATCGTAGTAGCAAGACGCCATATACATCTTGAAAAGACAACTCGGCCATAAATCTAGCAAATGATGAATTAATTATAAAAATTATTAATTTCATTATTCAACGAAAATGAATAAATGGTGCAAGAATAATTTGGAACAAGATTTTGATCAAAGCAAAGATAACGCAAAGAGAGAGTGATGCCTAGAACTAGCGTAACTTAAATTATTAGATTTATCTATAAAATTCAGGATTTTTTTCTATTAAATTTAAAGTGCATATATGAATTTCCGCGATTTTCAAATGGCTAGAAAATTGAATGTATACAGTTAATGTTGGTAAAAAATATATGTACATGTACATGTAAATAAAACAATGTTTTGTTACAAAATGAATTCATCGTTTGAAGTAGGTTTGGGATTAGGAAAATGGCTTCCGTAAATTCTCAGACTGTGTCGACGAACATGTGCCATGGTGTGGATTTTAAACCCAAATCTTGATCAATTTTCGCAGCTGATCATAATTGCATGTCACATGAAGAAGAATTCAATAAAATCTAATCCAATCAGTACTACATGTAAAGAAAAATAGACAGGACTTTCTGTATATTAAATGTGTTTACCTCTCTAAAATAAACATTTATGTGCATTTTTATTATTATTATTTTTTCATTCCATCTATCTACATGATTTAATACATTTCAAAGATATATTAGGCACCTCTGTGTATAATTTTATGGCCAAATCTGTTGTTAAAGTACTGGTACAATGTATGTTCACATACATTTGTGAATTACATATAACACAACTGTCACTCTTAGAAACATTTTAAGATTATTACATGATACACAAGAAGAGTAAGTTTGGGATGTAATAATCTACCATATACTGTATTTGATTGCTGGATTGCAAAAAAGAAGAAATATTATCTTAAATGTATGAAAAGAAATTAAATATAGCAGCAAGAGGGATAATTTTTTTTCTTATGCATTTAAAATATAAAAAAAGAGTCAAGATAATTTGTCAGACCATTCCTTTGCTCTGGGAGTAAGGGTAGCAAATATACCACTGAACCAAAGAGATAGCAATTCTTTTGATTCCTTATGCAGAGTACAAATCTAGAGGTAAAACTTTAATTTTTGTATTACAGTGTCAAATATATCAAAATGACATATACAAATATAAATATGAACATAACGTATTACTACACATGTATAAGAGCAAATGCAAGGCATTTTCTAAGGATTTTATAAACACTCTACATATATACATGTATTATACATACGTCAAATTTTGATGGCAAAAAAAATAATTCATCGGCGAAGCATCACATTTTCTTTATTGGAAATTAGCCGAAAAAAAATTCAGGCCAGGGCCAGCCCTGATTGATGTTATTAATCCCTGCTTGATAACACCAATTACAATCTAAGTCAGTTTAAGTGTGTCCAATAGTTTTGGCTGATTAAAATAAAATGGTTGATACCTACCTCTTAATTTTAACTTAGCAGTATTCTACATTTACTGAATAATTCATCCATGCCAATGACATATACAATCAATCCTTTCTGTTCAAGATATTTACACTGAAATAACTCCTACAACAATTTTGTACGGGCAATGGCAGCGATTTGTTGAAAACTAGAAAACAACAGTGAAAGATGGGGAGCATAAATTTGTAAAACTGCGAAAGTCGTATTTCGGGTATTAAGAAAACCAAAACAAAAATTTTTCCTTTTCATTGTAATAAAAATCAATGAAGCCTCACATGACTCAATTCATTTCAATTGTAAAGCTAACAGTTACATAGTCATATAGAGACTTTTCGTACCAACAGTATTTTGATTAACTGAAATGATCAAACAAATTAGACTTTCTGATAAAAGATACAGAATATACTTTTTTGTTTTCACAAATATATCAGTAAAAATATTTTATTTTAATGATTGGTTGTTTTACAAAAGTACTTCGAAATTCATGATCTAGTTCAGAGAGTTAGACAATAAAATCCCCCAAAAATCTAGACTTCTTCATTTCGCATCTCCCTAACATAGCCTTCATAGGGGTAGAATCTACTTCGAAATTGTGGGCTGAAATCAAATCGTTTGTACTTCAACTACATGTACAACCCTAGCACATCAGATTTACTTTAAGTAAAATAAACAAGACGCATTACTGGTAACAGGATAACATGACATAACCTTGTCAATGTTTAACGGAAGTCATATTGCCATCATAATCATACAGTAGGATGGGGGGTCTCATAGGTAGCCTAAACAACACAAAACATCATGTTTTGAGTATTTCACCTGATTTCATCAAACGTTCGTTTCTCGTGTAAAATCCTTATAAAAATATGATTTTCTTACGTTATTTTCACTACATATGGAAAATGAAATGTTCTCTCTTACCTTTAAGAACATCAGAAGAAAAGAAACTAAGCACTTCCCTGTTCGACGGAAGTTTAGGTTTTACCGAGTTATTGCGCATGCTTCTATATTATCGAGAGCTCTTCAGACTTTACCTAACTCTATGTTGGATTAATTCGGATCGCGGGAGTTTTCAAAAGTTAAGTGTACAGGTCTACGATCTGTTTTCGATGCGTTATTAAAAATAACACTTCAAAATATAATATGATATGATATATATATATCATATATATATATATATATATAATATATATATATATATATAATATATATATATATATATATGACATAGGCGTCGGAAGCAAATTGAAAGTGTGGGGGGGGGCTAAACCAACTTAAAACACACACACGCCAGAAGTGGGGGGGGGGGGGGGGGGCTAAACCAACTTAAAACACACACACGCCAGAAACGTCTTGGGGGCTAAGCCCCAATTTTCAACACCTATGCCTATCTAGCCCCCCCCCCCCCCGGCTCCGACGCCTATGTATGTATATAAGCTCGACTATCTAACCACTCGGCTCTCATAATTTATAATACCACTTTCTCTTTAGAGAATAAACATTTATTTTAAATGGGAGCTCAACCGATAAACTTTCTCTTTGGAAAATAAACATGTATTTTAAATGGGAACTCAACCGGTAAACTTTCTCTTTGGAAAATAAACATCCATAGGCGTCGAAACCGGGGGGCTAGGAGGGGGGCTTAGCCCCCCCTTTTTTTTGCAAAGATAGACATAGGTGTTGAAAATTGGGGCTTAGGCCCAGACGTTTCTGGCGTGTGTGTGTTTATCCCCCCCCCCCCACTTTCAATTTGCTTCCGACGCCTATGACATCTATTTTAAATGGGAGCTCAACTGATGAATTTTCTCTTGAGAAAATCAACATCTTTCTTAAATGGGAGTTCAAATGCTGAACTTTCTCTTTAGAATATGGCGTGTCAAACGTTGCAATATTCAAAAAATATAATTTGCATTCAAAAATATACATTTGCATTCAAAAAATTTACATTTGCATTCAAAAAATGTACATTTGCATTCCAAAAATATACATTTGCATAAAAAAAAATTGCATTCTAAAAAAATGTATTTGCATTCAAAAAATATACATTTGCATTAAAAAAAAATGTATTTGCATTCAAAAAATATACATTTGCATTCAAAAAATAAACATTTGCATTCGAAAAAAATAACATTTGCGTTCAAACAATGCATTCTGGGTAGACTGTTGTGACGACGGTTTTCATTGGTTGCTAAATATAACCCGGGGTGATTCATTGATCAAAGAGTCATGTCCCTACTGTCTGTGAACTTAGAGTTGGTCAACGAAAAATCGTCATTAAAATTGTATAGATGCTCATATCTTTACAAAAAATACATTTTTGAACAGCACTTGTTTTGTCGTAACAGATTAAAAAAATATATATATGTTAATATCGAAAATGAAATTATTTCCTTCTTTGAGACTAGTAATTTACTACCGAGAGTAACGTCATGACGTTACGTAATACGGCCGTTTTTGTTACTAGTCTCAAAGAAGGATTTTTTTTATTAATGAATATAGAATGCATGTTTATTTATTTCCTATTACGACAAAAAAGAGTGCTACAAGAAGATATCTTTTTTGTGAAAATTGAGTGAACAACTAATTTAACGGCGACTTTTCGCCAACCAATTCTAAGTTTACAGACAGTAGCTGTGACGAATCACTTCCAGGTTTTATGGAGGTCACTGTAGATGTAATATAAACTTATTTATTCTACAACGATTGAAAAACAAGTTCTTATAACTTATAAAAACCAGGTTCTGTGATGGACAGGCAGATCGGCGTCATCATTGCGAGAGTCTAAGTTATGGTTCCTCATGAGTACATGCCTGTTGCCGAGTGAAATGCGATCATTCAACCCGCTTCAGGCTTCTTTCTTGACACAAGTAAGAGGATTTCCCCGAGGGTTATATTTAGCAACCAATGAAAACCGTCGTCACAACAGTCTACCCAGAATGCATTGTTTGAACGCAAATGTTATTTTTTTCGAATGCAAATGTTTATTTTTTGAATGCAAATACATTTTTTTTGAATGCAAATGTATATTTTTTGAATGCAAATACATTTTTTTTTAATGCAAATGTATATTTTTTTAATGCAAATACATTTTTTTAGAATGCAATTTTTTTTTTATGCAAATGTATATTTTTTGAATACAAATGTACATTTTTTGAATGCAAATGTATATTTTTTGAATGCAAATGTATATTTTTGAATGCAAATTATATTTTTTGAATATTGCAACGTTTGACACGCCATACATGCAAATGTATATTTTTTGAATGCAAATGTACATCTTTTGAATGCAAATGTATATTTTTTGAATGCAAATGTATATTTTTGAATGCAAATTACATTTTTTGAATATTGCAACGTTTGACACGCCATAATAACATATAATTTGGTACATTTCTTTTCACCTTTAGAATACGTTTACAAAAATCTGTATGCACACGTTCTATATCTTTACCATTGTCAAAACCCCATACTTCACTTCCATAATTAAGAACACTATTTACATATGTGTCAAACACATATAATTTTGTTTCTATATTGAGATAGTTAGAATTACAAATAATCAAAATTTTAAACATACATTTGCGACCCTGTAGGGCTAAGACACTCTGTGTCCTTGTAAATTTACCATTATATAACAAAGTTAAACCGAGATATGAAAAACTGTTTACGACCTCAATAGGTTCGTTATTGCAATACCAAATACAATTTTGGTTCAATCTACCACCTTCCCGAAAAACCACAATTTTAGTTTTTTTTGTACATTTACAGTAATGTCCCAATCTTCACAATAATTTTGTAACGTATTCAACATTTCTTGCAGACCATCGACTGATTCTGAAAATAAGACAGTGCCGTCTGCGTATATCAATAAAAATAACGAAATATCTTTTAGTTCAATAGATTCACAGTTGTTGTACAATAAATTATTTTCGAAATCGTTGATATATAGTGAGAAGAGAAAGGGAGATAATCCTCCCCCCTGCAATAGACCCTTTGACAAATTGAAGGTAGTTGAAAATTCCGACTGGTATTTTAAACAACAGCTTATATTGTTATATAACGATTTCAAAAGAGTTAACATCTTACCACTAACCCCCGATCTGACCAGTTTAATGAATAACTTGTTCCTATTTACCAATTTCTTCTTTTTTTTTTTTTGCGTTAAAGTTTTATCTATAATACTATGTACTGCAAACACTGTATCTACAGTGCTAAATCCTGGTTTAAAACCAAACTGTGCGTCAGAAATAATATTGTATTTGTCTGACCATTCTAAAAGTCTATTATTCAGCACTGACGTAAAAAGTTTCGACAGACAACTAACAAGTGTAATACCCCGATAATTATTCGGGTCGTTTTTATCACCGTATGTAGAGTTGAGTGTTCTGTTCTCTACATTTGTAATTTCCCATTTCTTAAATTACCCGTGTCGTTCCTCTTGACCCGGATGTAATTATAACTCAGTATACACGTATGTCAATAACTAATTGTCTGTTGTTATTAGGTTAATTACTAAGTGCATTTTTATTTTAAAGACTCAAAATTATGGAACCCCGTAGTTGCCACGTATGAAATCATTGACACATCAGAAAAAGGGAGCGGTTACGGGGCGCCGTTTTACTTTTAAATACCAGTTAGTGATATCATTCTCTCGGATAAGTGATATCACTTATTCAATAAGTGATATCACCCATTCGAATGGGTGATATCACCCATTGGAATACCGAATGAGTAATATCACCTATTCGAATAATTGATATCTCCTATTTGAAAGAGTGATATCACATATTTGAAAGAGTGATATCACTTATACGAATAAGTGATATCACTTATAAAAACGAATAAGTGATATCACCTATTTGTAAAAGTGATATCACTCTTTCGAATAGGTGATATCACTTTATACGGTTTTATAGGTGATACCATCAATTCGTATAAGTGATATAACCTATTCGAATAGGTGATATCACTTTAGAAAACGAATAAGTGATATCACTTATTCAAATTTGGAAACAGTTAAAACATTATGCTCTCCATTTCTTCCATAAATGTCGATCTGCAGTGAATATCACTAGGCCTATATCTATGGAAGAATAAAGCGCCAAGGACTATGTTACGGTATCGTGATAAAGGCGGCGGCAGGTTGGTATCCTGTCTTGCGGATGAGATAGTAAAAACCGAGGTCCCGTGTCACAGTAGGTGTCGTTACGTTAAAGAACCCTTACTGCTCAATGGTCGTTAGTGCCGAGATTCTTGAGTGGGGCATTAAACAACGATGGACAAAAGAAAAACACGGATGCACCTTGGTTTACTCAAATTATTACATTTATTTATTAAAATCACATTCCGGGGAATTTATTGTAAAACCTGGCATTTTCTACAGAAATCAATTCATAACAGAGGGAAAATAATAAAATAAAATGTCATATCCGTGAATTTATTTACGAGATTCCGTTGGAAAGCCTAAATTATCTTCGGTTCGCGAGATATGATAATTAGATATGTTGATGCGACACAGAGCGCCACTTACATGTGAAGCACTGCACAAGACTATGATCGGAATGACATAAGTAGTTATAGGCAGCTCCATGGCGTACAGTTTCAAATTTGCCGCCATAGGTGACCCTTTAACGGTTTTTGATGACGTCATCAGAATGCTGGCTTCTGATTGGTCAATTTGAAACTGCACGCAATGGAGCCGCCTTTGACGTCATACCGGAAGTGTGTCATATCGGATGTGACGTTATGTTGTCATGGCGACAAAGAGAAAGAGCTTGGAGGCGTGTCTATGACCGGAAGTAGAAGGTTGTGGGGGTGGCCATCTTGGATAACGAGCCATTGAGAGCCTTCGTTACAAGAGGTCGGAATCACGAGAGGTCACGAGAGGTCAGCGGCTAAATATAGAAGTTGGGTTTTTCCAGTTTGGGGTTGAGAGTGAATCTATTTTTAGAACCGAAACTTAAGGTTTTTTCAGGTTTGTGAAATCAGCAGTAGGTGTCGCCACAGTTGGTGAGAGTCCTGTATCTAGTGCGCAAGCACGAGAGGCAGTAGGCCGAGCTCGAGTCAAGTTTGAACATGTTACATTGTACTAAGACTCATAGTATGTACAAAGGGAGATCACTCTGTATACCTTGTATGGATCTGAACTGTATAGACTGTATGAGTAGGACAAATGGGAAGATCAGTGTGTATAGACTGAATAGATAGGACAAAAGGGAGATCACTCTGTATAGCCTGTATGAGTAGGGAAAAAGGGAGATCACTTTGTATAGACTGTATAGGTGGAAATATTATAAACATAATACCAAGATTAAAAACGGGAAATCACTGTGCATAGACTATAGGTGAAAAATCACTCTGTATAGGTGGAACAAAGGGAAATTACTCTGTATAGACTATAGGGATGGAACAAAAAGGGAGATGACTCTGTATGGACTGTATGCACTAAACCAGAGAGTGAGGGTGGGTAGTGAAACTGGAAGTATAGGAAGGGTAGCCATCTAGGCCATGGAATCATGGGATATCTAGTTTTTTTCAAAGACCGACTAATCTCACGGCACGAGAGATACTGTGTAACGTTCTCAAAGTTTGCCAAGTGATCAAGTGTGTGTGTTCAGTTCATCAACTCATAGAAATATATCATAATATTTGTCTAAATTTAGAAGAAAAGAAACACACTAGTATTGTTTTTTGTGATATTTCAAAAGCATTTGACAGGGTTTGGCACAAAGGGATTGTAGAGAAGCTCAAAGCTTATGGTATAACAGGAAATCTTTTAAACTGGTTAATTCATTACTTGAAATTCAGAAAACAAAAAAAAGTGTTTGTAGGTGATTCTTATTCTCATTTTCAAAACATAAAATCTGGAGTTCCTCAAGGTTCTATATTAGGACCTCTTTTGTTTTTGATTTATATTAATGATATTACTGATGATTTAACAAGTACATCTCGTCTTTTTGCAGACGACACATCATTGATTTATAGTTCATCCTCTAAATTAGAAATAGAACATGTTTTGAATTCCGAATTACAAATTATAAGTGACTGGTCCAAAAAATGGTTGATTACGTTCAATCCCAATAAAACGAATGTTATATTTTTATTTCTAATACTGAACGTGATAATAACGTTAATTTAATTTTCGGTGAAAACTAATTTGGATATATGTCGGAAAGTCACAGACATCTAGGAGTTATTTTAAGTGCTAATACCAAATGGGGGAACCATATTGATTCTATCTATCAGTCTGTATTGCAAAAGATTAATGCTTTAAGGCAGCTAAAAAGTTTTAGTTAATAGAAAATATTCTCTCAAAAATATATATATCATTCATTCTCCAGTCCTTGAATATGCATGCGAGGTTTGGAGTGGTTGTTCAAATTTCCCATATCCAATTACTTGAAAAATTGCAGCTTGAAGCCGCTAGAATTGTGACAGGTTTACCCATTATGTTAATAGACAAGCCCTATA
This sequence comes from Atrina japonica, assembly GCA_030159075.1. NCBI lineage: Eukaryota > Metazoa > Mollusca > Bivalvia > Pterioida > Pinnidae > Atrina > Atrina japonica. Next base: position 281,116 of record BROG01000721.1, on the reverse strand, counting down.
TTTCGAAACTGGTTGGAAAACTTTAGAGAGTAAGAAGAGATAGGAGAAGAATAACTTTATTTTATAAAATTCATAATAATCTTACTCCATCTTACCTACATGAACTATTACCTCCACAACTAGAGATATAAATAGATATCCATTAAGGAATAATAATGATTATTTGTAATACCTAACTATAGACTCACCAGTACTAGGCTATATTTTATACCTTATACTACTAGACTTTGGAACAATCTTCCTGAAATGACCCGAAACCAAACTTCTGTATCTAGATTTCGAAGTGCTATATCACATCATCAAAATAAACCTCCTGGCTTCTTCAGTTACGGACTGCGTCGCATCAATATTATTCACACAAAACTTCGATATAACTGTAGCTCTCTAAATAATGATCTCTACCGTGTAAATTTAACAGATTCTCCTGCATGCCAATGTGGCCATAGTTGTGAAAATGCTTTCCACTACCTGCTGGAATGTCCAACATACTACACCTTGAGAAATATAATGTTAACTAAACTCCAGCCATATTACCCAATAAGTTTAGATATTTTGTTGTCTGGTAACCCAGAGCTCCCAAATACTGAAAATGAAGAAATCTTTAAAATTGTACAAACCTTTATACGTGCTAGCAATCGATTTTAAACGTCAGCCTCTATAACAGGTACATCCTTCTCGTTCTGTTCTTTTCCATCTCTCTACTATCCTTTCCCTATCAACTTTACGCTTAAACCGTTGATTGAAAAAATATGATGTGTCTGTCTTAAAATATTGTAAGAAAAATAAATACTTGGGAGGAATGTCTACCTGGTACTTAGTTAGATTACTTGGAAGGACCGGAATGAGATGAGAAAGTCTACAAGGAATGTGTTTTCATGGACATTGCTAGCGAGGGTATTTGAATGTTGTGTGTTAAATAAAGTACCAGGAGGTTGTTGGTTTTTTTTTAATTTTGACATAAAATAACATGTATATTATATAAATCTGCTAAATACCTTATATATATATATATATTTTATAATATATATTTATATATATAATATATATATATATATATATATATATATATATATATATATATACTTCTCTTCTCTATGCCTTTCTATCTATCTTTTAGTTTTATTTAATATTTAATACATGTATTTGATTATGCTGTCGCTATCAAATTATTTGTACATATTTGTTGTGGAGAGAGCGTCAATAAGTTGAGATAACTTGTGCTCAATCCAATTGCATTAAAAGCAATAAAATATGTTTAAACTAAGTGTGTGTGTGCCGTTCTCAAAGTTTGCAAAAGTGATCAAGTGTGTACCGTTCTCATGTTTCAAAGTTTGCAACGTGTGCAACGTTCTAAGTTATGAAGTCTCAAAGTGACACAGTGACACAAGTGACAAAGTATCACAAGTGACAAAGTGACCAAAGTGACAAAAGTGACAAAGTTGTGAAGTATGAAGTTGTTCACTTACATCGTTTAAACAAGTTTCAAAGTTCAGACAGTGAAAACAGTATCTGTATTATTTTATAGCGTTTTTGTACTTCTGTATAGAAAATAAAAAGTTAAACACTGACCAGAGGATTTTTTCTGACGATGTTGACTCTTCGAGCTTCGGATGCCAAATGAGCTCTCAGAAGTCTAACTGAACTTATTCTCCATTTTTTTAAAGTTACTATTTTTAGAATTTACTAGTTTGAATTTCTATCTAATAAAAATTTTATTGATCAAGTAAAAGAACTAGTGAATGTTCACATTCACGTACTATAGGTTAGACTTACCACTACAGTATAACACAACACATACAAAAAAATGCATACTTTCAGTTAAGGTTTCTTTTCGAGTAAGTTGGGTGGCCCTTAAAAGGGCCGTTGATTTTTTCTCGTTGGAGAGAAAGTTTACTATCCGTCCAGCATACCTTGCAAGTACCTGACTTCCATATCCTTTTCTTCTAGCAGCCGTCTTATTTGGCATTGCTACAGAACCCTCAAATCAGCCTGTGTCATAGCATACTCCACCTCAGGCATCGGTGGTGCTGATGGCACAGCTCTTGGCGGAGGAGGCCTAGGTGGTGTCCTAGGCCTATAAGGTGGTGGTGGTGGACGGCTCGTGAACAAGGCCCTATGTGGAGTAGGCCGCACAACTATCACTTTTCCCTTCGGCGACGAACACCGATGAATACCTCTGATGAAATCACTTTCAGAAGGGATATCTTCACACCTGTCCATGATGATGAACTGATACCGAGTAAAACCAAATGTCTGGTTTATATAGAGACTATGAACGCACACGCAAGCTATGACGTCAGAGGTCTATTCGGAGTATGAGTTGTTTCATGACTCTTACTACTACTACTCGGAATGTTTTTGTTTTATACCTTAGATGATTTATAAATACTCTACTAAAGTGACCATGTATATAATACTACATCTCTCAGTTTCATTACTAGTATTAGAATGGCTTACTATCAGTCCATATCTCCCGATACGATACAATTAAAGCATGAATTTACCATGGTTGTGGCAGGACCCATCAAATCGGGGAAAACTGAATTTGTAAAACAGTTGATAGAATGGAAGGATCAATGGATTCATTCCCCTCCCGACAAATTTATATGGTGATATCGTGAATGACAACCTGCTTATCATGTTCACTTCATTCAAAATATACCCGAGGATGACGTCTTTGATGATATGATGGGTAGTAAAGCTCTCGATTATATCGTAGAATGGTTTAAACGATGTAAAGTACATCATCGGAACACAAGTGTGATTTACATCACTCAAAACTTGTTTGATCGTGCTAAACAATATCGTACCATAAGTCTGAATGCTCATTATCTCGTCCTGTTTAAGAATCCTAGAGCTAAATCTCAAGTGACCAGCTTATCACGTCAATTAGACCTACCGGGATTAAACCATGCTTATCACAATACTACAAGTCGTCCTCATGGTTATCTCTTGATTGATCTCACATCGTCTACCCCTGATAATCTAAGATTAAGATCAGATCTGTTTCATTCTTGGTATACGGGAGGGATAGTGTTGTATACACCTTATAAGTAGACAGTAACTTTCTCTAGGTCGTCATTTCTCGTATTCCTGTTAACGTAGAATCATGAATCCTTTACCTAAAGCCACCAGTAAACTGGTGACTACTTTAAGAAAATTGCAATTGGAGAAAGATCCCGTAAGACGTCAAGAACTGTTAGAATTAGGTAGAGACGCTTTATTGAAATGGTTTGGTATGGGGACTAAAAATCTTCTGTCTGGTACTATTCCATTGACCAAACATACAGCAACGTTAATACAGAGAAATGCTGATCATTTAAAAATCATTGCTGACCCAAACGCTGATGAAGAAGATAAGAAAAATCTTAAAACGGAGAGGGGCAGGGTTCTTAGGTGGGATAATCATTCGATCCCTATTACAGTGGGCTAGTCGTCTCAAGACTGCACCTAAAAAGAAAAAACACCCCCTCCTAAGCAGAAAAAGAAGAGCTCTAAGAAGAAGATCCTGCCATTGATTCTAAAACTGAATCTGAAACAGATTCGTTAATCTGACACATTGAATCAGACTTCTCCTACACGAATACCGTCTCCACCTGTAACCAACAGCCCTGTGGCAGGGACTTCTGCTACTGCAACATCTATCTTTGGACAACCTATACGTCTTCCTGGTAGATCTAATATAAAAATTACTCAACGGAAACAACCTCATATTTCTAAGACTAAAGCAGTCCTACAGAAACTGAATGTAACTAAGAAGTCTACTCCTACTGCTACTCCAAAGCAGTCCTTGATATTTCCCTTATTACCAAAACCTTTAACTGCGAAGGATGTATCATCTCAGCTGAACAAACGTGTTACGTCTACTCCAAAGTCTACTCGTTTACCTTCGTTTGCTTCTACCTTTGGATTTCCCATCACCAGTCATCCTAAGATACAGGCTACTTCATATATGAATAGCTACAAATGTCTATGGTGTCGGGCTCTTTTTACTACGAGTAAAAAACTTCAAGATCATAAACGACATCAGCACCCTTTGTTGCTATAGGTTTATAAAACTACCTCAGATCATGTGTGTGCTGAGTCATTTGTATAGAATACTTAGCTGTAATTACATCATGGCACCAAGAAAAAGTAAGCATGGGCTTGGATCTCATGCCGCTTTGATTAAAGTCTTAGGAAAAAAACAGTATCCTCCTATTGAGTTTAAAAAGATGATCTTACGGTATGCCCCTGATGACACAATCTTGAAAATTTGTAAAGTAGTGTATAACATCTCAAAATGAGTGATTCCTTTAACAAAACTTCAGAAACAGCACTTGGGTTCAAAGAAACGGGTCTTAAGAAATCTAGTTCATCCTCAATTTACTGTCCCTCAACGACGTCAACAGGGTGATGTGTTACCCTTATTAGCGCCATTACTAGGAGCCATAGCTTCTCCTGTCTTAAAATCTATTCTATAACCATGAGCACACGAAAAATGATCTTAGTTCCGAGAGGACCATGTAGGAACTCAAACAATGGAGAAAAAGAAGTTTACACCCTTTGCCTCGTACACCTGAAGAAGCATCTTCGGTGCGTTTAGGTAATGAATTAGATGCGATTGTAGATCGTGATAATTTAACTCCTGAAGCTAAGGTAGCCAAGTTTGGTCAAGAACAAGCACGTCATCCTGAAGAACAGATACTTTGGTCTCAGAAAACAGAAAAAAGTCAAAGAAGTCAAAGATGATGTTTTAGCTGAAATGTCTCCTGAAGATCAAGATCTTATGACAGCTATTGCATCTAGTGTCACTGCTCCATTAAAACCAAAAGTCCCTTTGTTATTTAAACATCTCAAGAAACATTCTGATATACTAACATGGGGAAAAGACGGTCAAATACAATACAAAGGGAAGACCGTACCTGGGACAAATATGGTCGATCTCGTAACTGACACCTTACAGCCACAACCTAGAAAAGGATATCAACCCTCGGGACTTGATAGTTTTGCAAAAGGATTAGTGGAATCGAATATCCCTCGTGATTGGATACGTAACCCTAATTATATCAAAGTGATGAATCAACCTACGGTGAAACCAAAGGTTATGAGTACCCCTAAACCTCTGGATGATAATAATGAAGATGACATGGGGTTCTATGACGCAATGCCTACTCTTCTTCTACTGACATAAAAGATTCTGCAAAGACACCCTTTAGTCAGAAAATTGTTAAGAATTGGCAAAGATTGACTCCTACGGTCTGATCTACCATTAAAAAATCTCAAAAGAGTTATCTTCCAGAATGGATCAAAACTCAAAATCTTCGCAAAATGCCAAATTAGGATCCATCTATTATGATCCCCCTAATGCAGGTATACAAACTCTCTATCGAGAAGTGAAACGTCGAAAGTACCTCATATCTGTAAATGAGGTCAAAAAATGGTTGAAAGAACAAGACACGTATACGCTTCATAAATCTATTAAGAGAAAGTTTCCTCATAACCAAACGAGAGTGACCGATATTGATGAACAATGGCAATTAGATTTAGCTGATGTATCCAACATCAAGACACACAATAACGGGTATAAGTTTCTCTTATGCGTCATTGATGTTCTATCTAAATATGGTTGGGTCATCCCTTTGAAAAATAAATCCGCCAAAGAAATGGTACAAGGGTTTCAAGCAGTATTAAAACAGGCTAAAGGACGACGTCCCATTCGTATACAATCCGGAAAAGGAGTTTTTGAATCGCGAATTTCGTCAAACGTTTCATGATATTCAATTCTTTACGACAGACAATACAGAAACAAAATTGTATTGTAGAACGATTTCAAGGGACACTGAAAGCTCGCATGTGGAGATATTTTACTCATACTCGTTCACGTCGTTATGTTGACGTTCTACCTCAGATCGTTCAAGCTTATAATCAATCGTATCATCGTAGTATCGGTAGAAGTCCCATAGAAGTCAATCCTTCCAATGTGTTAGAACTATGGGAGACCTTATATGGTACCCCTTCTAAAAGCCGTCCATTATCCAGTCCCATAGAGGTGATCGCGTACGTATCAGTAAAGTACGACGTACATTTGATAAGGGATACTTACCTAACTGGACCACGGAACTGTTCCCGGTCGAGAAACGAGTACCTGATCGTTATCCTTATGTGTATTACATCCAGGATGATCATCAAGAACGATTGGAAGGTACATTTTACGAATCTGAATTACAACCCGTTGTGAAAATGATATCTATGAAGTAGTTGAGATTCTCGATCATAGAAAAAGGCGCGTAGGTAAAAATCGAGTTATAGAAAAGTGAAGGTACATTGGAAAGGATATCCTTTTAGTTTTGATTCATGGATTTCAAATCCAACTTATCGACCAGTAGACTCGGTAAGCCGTCTGTCAGAGTCAACATTGAGTCCACGGAGCAACTACCCGATAGAGTGAGTCATACGCCTAGTACTATTGGAAATGGTGTGGAGAAAACATACCACGAAATGAAATTGTATTCTTTGTTCAAGTAATTCTTGCCTTTACTATCATCATAGCTTGCGTCGTTCATTTGGCTTTGAAAGATGACAATAGTCAGTTCTGGATGGTTATGTTAAGTGGTTGTATGGGATACATCATGCCTAATCCCAGTATGAAACTACCCTCCAAAGCGAATCATTGAATCTATAAAGGATTTAAGTTCCCACGTGGGTGCAAAAAGATTCGTGTGAGTGTAGTAGTGAAGCTTTAGAGTTATTTAATGTCCCTCCCACGAATGTAACCTTAGAAGAAGGAAGATGGATGGAATATTACCCATTCCTAAGGACTATATTGATAGTGACACATTATGACACTCATCGTTCATAAAGGGGTACCTCGTCAGAAAGGATATGGGCTTCTCTTTCCTAAACTGACTCAAGAGGGGTAGGATCATCAATCCATTAAGACTTGCAGGTAGTATAGTCAATACACTCGTAGGAGCATTTCGTCCCAGAGCATCTGATATGCAAGATGGCAAAGGTATTTGGTCAGACTTTCTCAAACCTATCATAACGAAAGCCATTCCTCATATGGCCAAATTTGCTTTGAATACGGGCATGGATGTGATACAGAATAAACGTTCATTGAAAAATGCTCTTGTTCAACGAGGGAAAGAAGCAGTGGCCAACTTAATGACTGGTCTTAAGAAAACATTAGCTCGTGCACCATCTCACGTCGCTTCTCGTTTAGCAGGCAAGAAACGAACAAGAACAACGAGTCATACGAATAATTAGTATAATAAAGAAACGAATAAGACCCCCCTTTCAGTCTACTTCTACAAGTAAATCTAAACAAGTCGGAAGAGAGCAAGATATATTTAACTAACAAGATGATGATGCAAAAAAAAGATTCGTGTGAGTGTAGTAGTGAAGCTTTAGAGTTGTTTAATGTCCCTCCCACCAATGTAACCTTAGAAGAAGGAATATTACCCCGTCTCTAGTGTCAATACGCAATCTGCTCCTACTGAGTTTGAAATCAAAGGACAAGGCTATAAGTATTTGGGTTTGAACCAGACCTATGTGTACATAGAAGCTAAAATCGTCAAACAAGACGGAACTGATCTAGCAGATGACAAATCACCCCGTCAACAATTTGTTGCATAGTTTGTTTTCCAAGATCGATTGTAATCTAAATGGAAAAGTTTTCATTCCTGGAACCGATACCTATCCCTAGCGAGCTTATCTCGAAAAGTTGCTGTCCTTTTCTGACGAAACGTTAAAATATCAAATTAGTACTATAAGTTTATGGTACAAGGATCAACCTGGACGATTTGACAAGGTGAATCCTCATACCGGTGATGCCGGCGAGAAAAACTCAGGATTGACTGATCGTCATGAACGTATCAGTGAAAGTAAAACCTTTAATATGAAGGATTATCTCCATTTGGATCTGTTTGAACAGAAACTATTTCTACCTAATAGTATAGATGTACGCCTAAGGTTTAATTGACCAATAAGAAGCCAGGATTCTGATGACGTCATCAAAAATCGTTAAAATGCCACCTATGGCGGCAAATTTGAAACTGCACGCCATGGAGCTGCCTATAACTACTGACACAGATCTGGTCAAAACTTTTAAATGAAACAAATGTTTAAATATCATCAAGTAAATATAAACAAAGCATTGGAAGTGATACTTATCCCCATCGCACTGGAAATTTTGTACAGTACCTTTATACTGGAATGATATTTGGGATATCTAACAACTTTTACGTTGAAAAAATGTTGTTAGTTTCTTTAAATCCCGTTGAGAATTAAAGTCACTAGAGCGCCATTACAAAAATTAAGTGAAAATAAGAAAGATATTACATATTCTCTTTTTTCACTGATTTACAGAAAACATTCTAACCACTTAATATGTACATTTATCACAATCAATCCAGGACTACAAAAATTCAAATCACGCAAAGCGAATTCTGGTGTTTGTTTGTTTGTTTATTGTTGTTTAACGTCCCACTCAAGAATATTTCACTCATATGGAGACGTCACCAAATGCTGGTGAAGGGCTTCAAATTTTGGCCTATGCTCGGCACTTATGGTCATTGAGCAGTGAGGGTTCTTTAACGTTCCGACACCTACTGTGACACGGTACCTCGAGTTATACTGTCTCATCCGAAGGACAGGGAACCATCCTGCCGCCGGCGGGACTCGAACTCACGACCTCACGATCCAGAGTCGAGCGCGCTACCGGCTGAATTCTAGTGTTCATTTGCCCTGAGAGAAAAAAATGAAGAAATAAAATCCATGCATCGGTTTGAACTGTTGATGAGGATACACCTTTGCTCTGGACCCAAACGGTCAACAAATTTACTCAGTACTCAAGCTCAACTAATTTTTCATGATTTTAAGGTAAAAAATACCCACAAAATTTATGCTACAACTGGACATGTTTCTATAATCATGTCATAAAATTGTAAAGAATGGTGAAAATCATTTTTCACTGAAAACTTCAGAAATAGTTTAAGAATTGAGCTTGTGTACTGAAAAAAATGGTGATTTCGGACCCCGACCATGTTTTAGGATGCAAAGGACTACTCCCAATACATAAAAAACATATAACGTTTCGGTGCCATTTTATATAAATTCGAAAATTTTTAAGTCCCTGTTTGTTTTAGAGCCGCTTAAAATGTTTTCAGTGGAAAAGTTACGTTTACGCCAAAACGTGCGTGCGTGCATATCAACCGAGCAAAAAATGTTGATAAATTGTATTTTTTAAATATCGTTATAAGACTTTAAAATTGAAGTCAAAGGATTGTATTTTTCATTTTATTACATTATAAGGATTAACATTATTTTTTCAGTTGTTTACTGAAAAATAACCAATGTTGAGGTAGAGTGTACAAAATGTCTATAGTAAAATCCATATAACCTGGGTTGGAGTCTTGTGAAACCTTAATTGGTCCGGACGAATTTTTTTAGGTAATAAAGGATATGCCTACCATTAGAATTACATTGACTAAAGTAACCGTTCATTATTGTTTCCGTACATAAAAGAGTATCTATTAAAGAATAAAACGTTTTTCCCGTGCAGCTTGTACTAACTGAAAAGTGAGTAGAATCATCCGTGCGAATAATGAATTGATATATTTTAAAAATGATGTATTATATGTTATATATATATAATATAATGAAATTATTATGGTAAATGTTATATAATATTAATGAATAATGTTAGTATTAATTAATTGTTTATATTAAAAATATAATGTATTGAATATAAAATGATTATATATGATAATAAAATTATAAATAATTGAATTATTATATGATATTTAAAAAATAAAATTAAATATTGTATGATAATAAAATTAATATGAAATTTAATATTATTTATTATTAATATTATAATTAAAATATTTAATTAAAAAATTATGTTGATTGTAAATTAATAAATTATAAAATAAAAAAAAATGAATATGTATTTTGATATATATATGATAAATTATTGATAAATATGTAAAATATAATTAAAAAGAATTCAGCTTGTACTAACTGAAAAGTGAGTAGAATCATCCGTATGATCATCATCATCAAAAGGTTGTACATCCACCCCCAACTTAAAACACACACACGCAGTGTCATCTTATGTGAAAAGGTCAATATCAGTTGTGTTAACAAGCCACTTGTATTTTGATTTAAACATTTTTTATTGTTTCAAACAATAGGATGAGACACGAGTTATCATAACTTAAATTGTCTTCTCCTTAATCAGTATAGAATTACGACAAAAAGAAATTAACAGGCCACAATGAATGTATACATAACAAATAGAAATGAAGGGATGATTGGGTAACAAAAGTATATACATATACACGGCAAGTACTACATATATTGGTAAATTGATCATGAATTAATTTTACAATTGATAATATATTGACATTACATTACAACAGTAAGTAGACATCTAATAAAAACCAGCTACACACACGTTGACCTTTCATTCCACTTCCTATATCGTTTGAAGTGCTTACTCAAGGCTCGTTTATGTAAAAATTTTAATTTCATTTCAAAAATTGTAGCTATGGACTTGACAATGATGTATGCCAAATTTGAAAGAAATCTAATCATCCATCCGGTTTATGAGAAGATTACCAAGTTTTGACTCCCTTTTTGCTCCCTTTGGAGCACTATAGGTCCTAGGCCCTTTACATTTTCAAAGTTATGTGGTTCCATACGAGGCTAGTTCCTGGCAAGTCTGATTGAAATTGGTCCATTGGTTCTTGAGGAGAAGTAAAATTTTCTATTTACCTAGGTGCTTGTGACCTTGACCATTGAGCCTGTGACATTGAAATATTGTCACAAGTCCTAACATTTTTTTAGTATATATCTTTGTAGACAAAAGGTCGGTCAGTTTTGGGACAATAAGCCATTTGTATGAAACCATACCATTGGTCATTTGATAAGTGGATGTTACCACTTTTTGATTTACCAGGGGTTTTACAAAAAAGTGGATGTTCCCACTTTCTGGTAAAACTACCGGTAAATTAAAAAGTGAGAACAAGATAGATGTACTCGCCATACGGTCGTTTATGATCAAATTTCAATTTAGGATTAATGGTTTGACAAAGTGTCGACGTCATGGGGTCGAAAGTTAACAGAAATTATCAATTTCTAACCAACTTTTAGACATTTACAAATTAAAAAATTGAATGGTTGAACAAAATTTTACAAGAACTATCCCAATGTACAAAGCCGCATGTTTGCAAAGGGGCTAGTACACATACGGGGCTCCAAAAGGAGTCACACCTGGAAACATCTTTGAAAATCGACTAATTAAACAGAAAATATCATCTTTTAGACATTTTGAATTCTTATGCAATGTTGAACAAATTTGCCAGGCGAGCGACATAAGGCCCCTATTCTTATCTATTCAGATATATGTCATGTTTTAATTTTTGAATTTACTCTGTGGTGGTAAATATAAAAATTAAAACATGACAACTCACAGAGTAAATTCAAAAATTAAAACATGACATATAGCTAAACTGTGCGCACAATATAGTTAAAATGTGCGCACAATATTAAACTGTGCGCACAATATAACTAAACTGTCCACAATATAGCTAAACTGTACGCACAATATACTGAATATAGCTAAACTGTGTGCACAATATAGCTAAACTGTGCGCACAATATAGCTAAACTGTGTGTACAATATAATAAAAAATGTACTCAAAATAACTATTCTATATCACGAGAGAGAGGGAGAGAGAGAGAGAGAGAGAGAGAGAGAGAGAGAGAGAGAGAGAGAGAGAGATTTACTGAAAGAGAAAACGCCTCAAACTATTCTTTTTTTTTTAAATACATCCCGGAATTTAGCGCCATATTGCACTCTGCGACACGTGCGTTTCTCGGCTTTTGCTATTATTGACTCCACGCCGTGATCTGTCAGACTCCAATGGCTGCTGTACACAGTTCCCTGGGTTTGTATACAAACATACTATTTTTTGTTACAGATAGTCACTGCACATGTAACATTTTTAAATATTACTGCATTTGATTTAAAGGTAAATTAAGCATTTTGACGTTGTCGCCTTTACAAATATGGTAAATGCGCAGTTATTTTAACGTGCACGTAGAAATATGTTAATTAGAGGCAGAGGAAGGGTAAAGCGTGGTTGGAGTTTAGTTAAAGCTTGCAATGTTGTGAATGGGGTCTGTTAATGACATCTGAGGGCTTGGGTGGTACAGAGATAACGAAACACATCAGATGACATGAGTGTTATCAGTGACTGTGCTATGAATATATACATTTGTACTGATAATGTTGCTGAAGTCAATTTCTTTCAAATTGATACAGGTAATGATGTACATGTGTGTATTTACGAATTTAAGTACTGGATTTTATATGTGTATTTTTTTATACTTGACATTACCTGCAAGTTATGTATCACTGCACATTTCATGAATACCCTCCATGTTGCTCCCCCCCCCCCCCCCGTATGTGCAGTTATCCTATCAAATGTCCTTAAAATGTTTAAGAACTGATACAGGTAGGGCCTGTACTATGCATTCGTGTTGATATATCTTTGCAGATTTGAGATGTGCATATATTTAATGGAAAACCTATTTTGTACCTTAATTTCTGGATATTTTATAGCCCTGCATATTTCGTGCATATACCCTACAATGTCGGTTTTTTTTATCAACTTCTTGTAACATGCAATGTCTTAAAATATTTTCATTTGATTTTAACAACTGCAGGTATATGTCTCAGAATGATATCAATGTGTCTGTATGCAGAAGTGTATAGTTTAAATCGACAGGCTATGTTATTTTTAAACTGTGCACAGCTTTGCAGGTAAACATGCACACCAAGAGTTATGTTAAAGATAAAAAAATTAACATGCATTAATATTGTTGTGTACAGTGAACAGAGGTGATATAAAAAACATGAATACAGCACATGTACAACTGGTGCATATTGAAATGCCACAGGGAATATTTTCTGAAATACATATTTGTTACACGGAGTATACATCCGAGTGGTAACCCCCCCCCAAAAAAAAATAAAAAGAAATAAAGAAGCAAATATAGTTAAACCTGTCTTAAAAAAAACACCGGTCTTTGAGACAACATTCTGAAATCCACTTGCTGGTAGTCAAATAATCCTTTAAATAAAACTAGAGACCATCTGTGATGGGGGTGGTCCCTCAGGACAAGCTACACTGTAGCCAGACATGTAATTAAGTAAACATATAACTTTCCAGAATTGCATTTGCAGGCATGTCAGATGTATTTGTTCAGACCACAAAATAACACGAGAGCGATCCTTCAGGTTATTTGTAGGTTAAGACAAATATACCCAAAACGTACTGATTTAAAGCACAAAAGCAGGTGCTATCCATATTTTTTATTTTTTACATTGATGTGACATTGATTGTAATATCCTTATAAAACTGTACAAAAGGAAATCAGTGAATTCATATATGACACCATCAATTTTATCCATTTTAGATTTCAGTATATATGACTTAGTGGTGTCAATACACAATATAAAGAGCAATGGTGATATAAGGATGTGTGTAAAACTAGTCTGACATGTTTCTTTTATTGATACAATTTGTTATTGAAATAAATATCTACTCACGTTAATTTTCAGTTTACACAGCTAAGTAATACCCCCTCCCCTTTTTTTAGAGAAATAGTATTGGCACATTGCTACATGTAATACATGATATAAAAAGCAAAATCTGAAAATATCTTTGTTTTGACCTATCAGTGGCATTTATTTTGTTACCATAGCAACTGACACTTTCATAACATCTGCCATTGAATTCGTAATACAAAAATTACCCAAAGTACCATTTTTCATGAAAATCTGACAATATCAAAATTTTTACCAATCACAGGCCTTTATTTTGTTGTAATGGGAAACAACCTTTCTGTAACATCTACCATTGACTTCATCTTACCAAAATACCTTAAACTACTAATTTTCATTAAAAAATATCATCAAAGTACAAAATGTACCACTTTATACATGTACTTAATTTCACCAAAATCTGACAATATCAAAATTGTTGTACTTCAAGAGTTATCTCCCCTAAAGTATCTCTGACATAATCAAACAGTGGATCATCCTTAAGTAGTGTTGAAATTAAGAAAATTTTCTTAATTTTTTCTTGTAGTGACACTCAACAAAGTGTGCATTTTTTGTCCTTAAATTGAATATTTGTCATGATTTCTGTTGTTGTTATTTCTGTATGAAAAATAAACAAAAGTGTTGTTTGACCCAAGTTAGATGCACGTTTCATATAAATACTGTTTTACTTTTTTATCATACCTTTGCCACTAGGTGAAAGGGGCATTAATTGTTACCCAGAATAGTCTTTCCATCTGTCCGATTTTCGTTTCTACACTCTCACTTTAGTTTGCCTAATCCAAATCTTATGAAACTCATATACATTGCTAAGAACATCAACATGGATGTATAATTGCTTAATTTGTGGCACCAAGTTAAGAAAAATTACGCTATGGCCCGGACATATAAAATCAACAAAGGGGAGTAACTCTAAAAATAAGTGTAGTATGAGGTCCAGTTTCTGTATGCGATACTTGTCTTATTACATGTAAATTGTATACTTGCACCAAATATGGAAAGCCTATGTAGTTTAAGAAATGAGGAAGATATCCCGGACTGGATTGACACAACGCAAAACTATATCCCCCTGGGGAATTAAGAATCTGGTTAACGAGAAACTCAGATTGGACTTTGAGAGTCTCACCATGAGAGTTGAGATTTTCCTTTCTGCTTGATAAATACATGGACATGTACACTCATGTTCAATTAATTTTTTCCTGTGCTTCAGGTAATGTTTACAATATGTATGGAAATAAAATCTGACACAACCTTTTTATGCACTGCATTCTCATAACATACATTTGTACATGTAGAACTCAGACATCATACATGTACAATTACAATGTATATCGTGATGTCATAGGGATGTTAATCATGCTTGGTAGGTAGCCACCTTAAACAGAATATTTATGTAAAATAAGTGCTATCAAAAGATTTAAATTTGGTCACATGAGACAGGTGGTTGTTAAATGAGGGGAGACACTAGGGCAGGTGAGACTGTACGTTACATTTATGTGACTTTCAAATAAATTATAACTAAGGATCTGTGTTAAATTCACACACAGTGGATAATTTCTTTAACATTTGTTAATAATAATGGCACTTAAGTATGTGGAACACAGTGACCTCAGGTTTGCCACAAGAAAGACATGGTTAGAACAGAGGTCAGTGGACGGACAAATTGGGTGAACTCTTGACCTTAGTTAACAGCATTTCTTGTTTGATTGCATTTGACTGATTGGTAATGAATTTAGAAGCGTTGACAGAAGTAGTCTCAAAGAATATGTCTTCATAATAATTTCAAGGGTTATTTATCATTCCCTATATTAATTTTATAGGTGAAAAGAATATAAATGGATTGATCAACAAAATTATGATGTACAAAATAAAAAAAAAATTGTAAAATAAAATAAGCAATGACAGTACAATAGAAATAAGGTGACTATGTAGTTTAGTTACTCGTACTTTGTGATTCCTGTTTTAAAGTTTATATATATAGTACATATATTACATAGTACAATTTATATATTATATTTATATAAAAAATATGTACCATTTGCAATGGTCTTGTGACAGAGAATTCAAAATTCTAGCAGAATGTTTAGGGTTCAATTCCCAGTACTGGGTCATACCGAGAACTAAAACGGTAGTGACAACTGACTGCAATCTGCATGGCATACAAAGTAAAAGTCATGGGTCTTTCGGACGAGGCTTAAATTATCGAGGCACTGTGTTATAGCATATTAAAGAATGCTCACTATGTAGGTATCAGTTCATAGCTCAGGTCCAAATTTATGGTACTTCACGTAAAGCTGGTGACATACACAAATGCAGAAGTGAAATTTTATTTTGGCAAAATGTGAAACAAGAAACTAACAAAATTGAAGACAAAAGTTAAGTGTTATGTACATGTATGAATAACATATGATCCAAGGATGTCATTAACAATTTTAGTAACAGGTGAAACTGTCAAAGTAGCAGGAGAATCTCTGTCTTTTTGTATAGAAGTATGTGTAATTTTGTCAAAAGTAAGCGACAATTATTGAGAGTAGAGGGTTATATTCTCCTTTACCGCCTTCTAATGACATCCCTGCGTATCACTTGCAGTGATCTAGTGTCAGTGTTCGACTTACAAGCAGAAGGACCCAGGTTCGATTCCCAGTGCTTTTTCATTACCTTAAATAGAGGTGGTGACTGTGCAGCGTGCAGCAACAAAAATGAAAGTGCAAGATTTTTTAGAATGTGACTTTAGATGGAGGTGATCTGGCCTGGCTTAGTCGGTAGTGCGCTTGACTCTTGATAGTGAGGTCGTGAGTTCGAGTCCAGCCAGCGGCAGGTTGGTTTCCTGTCCTTTAGATGAGACTAAAAATCAAGGTCCCGTGCCACAGTAGGCGTTGACACGTTAAAGAACCGTCACTGCTCAATGGCCTTAAGTGACGAGCATAGGCCAATATTTGAAGCCTTTTACCGGCATTTGGTGACGTCTCCATATGAGTGAAAGATTCTTTAGTGGGACATTAAACAACAATAAACAAACAAACAAAATAGATGGAGGTCATGTGTCATTACAGTTGTGGCACATAAAAAGAACCATCACTGCATTGGCGTCAGTCCATATCACAGGTGAAAAATTTGTGGCACTTCCCCCAAAGCTGGTAACATCTTTATATAAATGGAAAATTCTTGGCAGGATACAAAACAATGTAATAATAAAAAATCCCCAAATTATGCCATCATTTACAGTCATTTATTTGTAAGTGTAGTTCCGGGGCTTAAATTTCATTAAGTCGCAGGTCCAGGACCTACATATTTTACTTTCTGCTCCTGTCATTTTCTGGCCATGTGAGTCAGTGGACCTAACAACTTTAATGCAGTGAATGTCTATTTTGTATTTTTTTTTCTTTTAAACTTTACTCTGTTTCCTCTGTAAAGTTCAATCGTCTGTAATTTTTGCTCCATGGTCTTTGTCATAGGTAACCCTCAAAACTAGCAGTATTATCAATATACATGTAATTGTAGATATTGTGATTGGACCCAGATGTTAGAGGACCGGACCCAGACAGAATTATTAAAAATGTCCTGGAGCCAAGCAATAAAAGCTAAAAGAAATTTTTTAACCCGTGTTTATTTGCCCCTGAAGACAAATAGGCTTTACTTTTAAAACATGGAATACATAGACCAGTCCAAGTTTGTTTTTAGGTGTATTTTATTTATTACCAGTAAGTAAATTATACCCCCAACAAGCATGTAGACTGGTTTGTCATTGCTGTCAAGTTACATGTATATCAAACTGAAGACCAGACCTTCTGTATGTGTATTTAAATTAGTGCACTCATATTTTAGCGCTCTCAAGGGGTATAGACTTATTAGCGCAATTTTGAATTTGCGCCATTAATTTCTTTGGATTTGTCGTGTATAAAGAATGACAGGATGGAGAAATTTTAGCGCTGCCCTTGAATTAGTGCAATGACTTCAGTGCGAAAGGCGCTAATATTAGAATACCGCTAAAATAAGTACACATACAGTATATTGGAATTTGAATAACTAGTGTTTTATGCCACACTTAACAATATTTTAGTTATAATATACATTTATTGCCCTGGTTGTAGGGAGACATGAGGATTTGTTTACCCAAGGCAAGTCGTATTTCCTGAGGGCAAAGCCCAAGGGGAATATGACTTGTTTATTATACCAAAAAAAACCAGAATCAATAAAGACTGTTGAATAAGCTGCAAGGGTTTTCGCATGAGGGAGACATGACACACGCGAGGGAGACATGAAGTGTAGTCTCCCTGACAGGTGACGGCTCTCAACCAATCCCTGACTGTGTTTGATTGACAAGGTATAATAATAACATTGTATATGGTGGCGGCCAGTTTTTAACAGTAGACAAGAGACCCCGATTACAATGTATGCAGAAAGAGACCACCGGCTTGCCGTAGGTAAACTGGCATACTTTCTCACAAAATCCAGCTTATGTTTTAGCGGGGCTCGAACCTGCGCTGATCAGAAGTGAAAGACTTCATGGTTCAATGCGCGATGCTCTAACCACTCAGCCACAGAGGCCCAAATTGGAAAATTTCCAAATTCACCACTAAAGAAAATATGAACAGGATTATGTCAGTGATGTTATGTAAAGACCATTTTTCTAGGGTGTTAGGAGAGGCGAGTTGTGTAAATTAATTGGCTGTACATCAAAAGTCTACTAGACGGGTTGATGCTCTTAAATATTGATTTACTTTCACACTGCTTAAGTACAAATGTACTTGTACATGTATGTAAACATACATATTTCCAACAGAAATTTTGTGTGTCTAAAACAGTAAATGTTTGGACTTGGTAACCACATGTGGTGGTTTAATGGTAGTTGGAGCTTTGAAGTAGCATGATGCATATCCAGTTCTGGGTCAAATCAAGGTTTAAAACTAGAGGTAGTCTACCAGTCCGAGACTAGTAACTTTTACAGCAGACTAGTTAAGGGTGCACTTCATCTAGCCCAGTTGACTAGTCCGTCATCTGTATAAATATTACAGTATGAGCAATAATTAAAGAAAGGTGAGTTCAAATATGACTACAGAGGACAATGAGATAAGGTGTAGTTGAACTTTGTGTGTATATAGACAGAGGAAGTAGACAATGGCTTAAATTGTTCTCAAGAAAATAGCCGACAAAATTTGTCGGCTGTCCACTTTTGTTGAAAGGCCTGGTATATAAAAGTAGAAGTACATAAAATTAAGGCACTTCAATTAAAGCTGGATACATCTAAATAGAAATGATAAAGTCATGGAGAGGTAAAAAACAATAATAAAAAGGAAGAACATAAGTGTCACCAGTTGTACCTGCAAAGCAAACCTAAAACATGTCATTTTCTGTCGAGATTAATCTGATCTTTATATGGCGACTCAGACCGAACTAGAGATGATTAAGTGGAAATTCTGATTTCCTATTCAGGTCGTAGTATAAGAGAGAATCAAATTAATGAGTACTTTATTGATTTTATAACTGCTTTGTGAATCATAGCGACCAGTAATCTTCCTTACAGCACAAAACGTTCTTATTTTAGGTGAGTTATTAAAACAGAAATAGCTCACAACATTGAAGTCACATGATATTCCTCTTGTCTTGTTGGACGTGACATTTAAGGTACAATTGGTGTACATGTCAGCAGGTACATGGATATATTTCTTAGCTTTGTCCAATACAAAATGTTTTTCTTTAACTGACTTACCCCTGATTTACAATGGACTCTTCTGTAAATCAATGATTTAGGTTAGTCCAAATGTGTCTTTTGGGGTGAGTGAGTTAAGTTTAAGGTAGGAAAGTCTTAGAGGGGCATTAGCTACGTTTCTTCAAAAAGTTATTTTTTTTCTTTTTTACTACTTGTACTGATATAAAATAACAAAATAGAAATATCCACAGGCATGAAAACCCAGGTTTGGCACTTTTTCACTTGCAATTGATTAACCCAACCTTACCATTTGTATTATGCATACCACACTGGGCCTGACCTTATTTTCACCAAATATATAGGAATACAAGATTTTTAGCTCACCTGGCCCAAAGGACCAAGTGAGCTATTGTTATAGCCAAATGTCTGTTGTCATTGTCGTCTGTAGGCGTCCGTCTGTTAACTTTTGCATTTAAACATCTTCTTCTCAAGAACTAGTGGGCCAATTTTAACCAAACTTGGCATATACATGTAGCATCCCCTTGTGAAGCTGCATAAGTTTGTGAATAAAAAAAGGATAGGACCAATAGGCCTTTAAAACTCTTCTTCTCATGAACCAATGATCAGATAAGTTTCAAATTTTGTATGCATGATTGTTAAGTCAATATCTACAAAGTTTGCGAACAAAAATGAAATCTGTCCATAAACGAACCACTAGGGGGCGCTTTAGTAAGACTGTATATTTGTATTACAAATTGTTTAATAACTCAAAACTGATCGACTTTTTGTATAAAAAGATATCTGAGAAAGTTGTTAGGAATTATCTAAGGATCATGTTGACAAAATTTCATGGTCATGGGGTAAAAGCTCAAGGTCACATAAGTAAATGGAAAATATTAGTTTTTTTGTAAAATTTTCAACATTTTTGACTAGTTCTCCAGAACCATTGGACCAATTTGAAATAAACTTGACAGGAAGTATAACCATGTAAAGCTGCATAAAGTTTGCAGATGAAAAGGGGCTAGGACCAAACATGGCTGCCATGGTTAAATATAGAACCACAGATATTTTTGATTTAATACATGTACATATATCTCCAAATTTATTGAAGATAGAGAAAAAAACATACCTTAAAATGAGCGGCTTTCAAAAATCTACAAATATTTCAATTTGGTGAAAATTGTCGGGTTGACCCTTATGTGAGTTATTGCTCCTTATGGGACTTATTTCCCCTTTAAATTGGATTTTTCATGTTTTTGGATTTTTTTTTACATTATCTTGAAAAGTATAATAGGTAGAGTAAAAGTAAATGAAGCAAAAATATTCAGCATGCAAAGAGCTACAAAAAAGTCAATAGACAGAAATTGTCAGGTCACCACTTTTGGGAGTTATTCCCCCTTTTAGTGGATTTTTCATGTTTTTGACAGGTTTGTCTTATTTTCTTGAAAAGTATACTAGATAGAGAGAAAGTGAAAATTACCCTCCCCCCCTCATTTTTGCAGTCTTAAAAATTTCATAAAAAATTTAAAAAATTAAATTTCAGCAAAATTCTTTTAGGTAAGCATTTATCTACTAAACCACAGGTAAAACACATAAAATTGCATCATAATGAATAATAGGGGAGAAAATCAAAGAAATCATACAAAAATGAATGAAAATTACAAAGTCTAAAAACACGTCAAAAATTTATTTTCCGATTTCAACGAAATTAGCAAACTTGAATCATGCATCTATGTAGATCACTCAAATACAGTTAGTTTTTCAATTCATGCAGCGGTTCTGGAGGAAAAGATTTTTAAAAAGGGGTACCCCATGGGGCCTCTTTTGCCCAACCCTGGATCCACCCCTGGGCCGATCATATAAAAATGAACAAACTTGGTAGAGGACCTTGAGTACTTGCTTCCTATAAAGTTTCATCAAAATCCCTTCAGCAGTTTTGGAAAGTCGAAAATGTGAAAAGTTTACGGACAGACAGACGGCGAACAAAAAGTGATCAGAAAAGCTCACTTGAGCCTTTGGTTCAGGTGAGCTAAAAACAGTAGGCTCATTGGGCCTTAATAATCACCTGAGTGAAATGTATTTTACTGATAATACGTGTATACTGAAAAGCAACCAAAAGCATGAAAAATTCATTGAAATGGAGAATTAACCTGCATAAGGGTAGATTTGCCTTGCTGGATTTTTTTTATAGATTTGTCAAGATAATGAGCAACAAGTCAGAAACATGTGAAATCCATTTAAAAGGGGAACTAACTTTCAAAAGGATCACCCTCACAATTTCTGCACATTAATTTTTTTATAGATCTTTGTGGTGATCACTGGATAATACAGAAAAACAGCCCAAATTATCCATTTAAAAGGGTAAATAACTCCCATAAGGGTCATCCTGACAATTGAATTCCTGTTGACTTTTTC
This sequence comes from Atrina japonica, assembly GCA_030159075.1. Lineage (NCBI taxonomy): Eukaryota > Metazoa > Mollusca > Bivalvia > Pterioida > Pinnidae > Atrina > Atrina japonica. The sequence continues at coordinate 259,436 of BROG01000721.1, read as the reverse complement.
GTAGATATTTGTGTACTAAACATTTTTGTTTCTCTCTATCTATTATACATTTCAAGATACAATGTAATAGGACAAAAGTGTCAAAAGCGTGAGAAATCCACTAAAAGGAGAAATAACTCCCATAAGGGTCAACCTGACAATTTCAGCCCTATTGACTTTTTTGTAGATCTTTGCGTGCTGAACATTTTTGCCTCTGTCACTTTCTCTCTATCTGTTATACTTTTCAAGAAAATAAGACAAAATTTGTCCTATTACATTGTATCTTGGTATTTTACCAAAGGAATTTTGTTACCGCTATTTCTCAGAAAGTACTGAAGGGATCTACCTGAAATTTTACATGACGGTTCCCCTGGAGGTTTAGTTGTGCATATTACAAATTCAGAGAGATCGGAATCCAACATGGCTGACAGAAGGCCATCTTGGATTTTGACCAAAGGAAGTTTGTTACTGCTACTTCTTAGAAAGTACTGAAGGGATCTCCCTAAAATTTTACATGAAGGTTCCCCTGGAGGCCTAGTTGTGCATATTACAAATTCAGAGAGATTAGAATCCAACATGGCGGACAAGCGGCCATCTTGTATTTTGACCAAAGGATGTTTGTTACCGCTATTTCTCAGAAAGGACTGATGGGATCTCAAGGTTCTCATTAAGATCTAGTTGTGCATATTGCATTTTCAGAGAGAATGGAATCCAATATGGTTGACAGGTGGCCATCTTGGATTTTGACCATAGGAAATTTGTTATTGCTTTTTTTTTTCAGAAAGGACTACCGGTAAAAGGATTTCCTTGAAATTAGACATGAAGGTTCCCTGTGAGGTTTAGCTGTGCATAAGATATTTTCAGAGAGATTGGATTCCAACATAGCTGACAGGTGGCCATCTTGGATTTTGACAATGGAAGTACAATGTATGTATTTCTCAGAATGTACTGAAGGAATCTTTTCGAAATTGATTATGGAGGTTCCCCCTGAGGTCTAGATGTGCATATATACATTTTCAGAGAAATCATAATCCAAGATGGACACCGTTCGGCTATGTTGAATTCTATTCTCTCTTAAAATGTAATATGTTCAGTTCAAGTTTAGTTTCGCTATAATCTGTGAAAAAAGTATTTCACAGAAATATGGATTTAAGTCCAAATTCAATGTTGAGACACAAAATAAGAGAAAAGAAGAGAAAAGAACAGTTGTCATAGATCAGACATAGAACATTTCATGGTGGGTGCCAAGATCCCTCTGGTATCTCTTGTTGTATGTTTTCTGCATTGTTGACCAATGTTGCCAGGTGAGCGACTTAAGGTCCCTTGGGCCTCTTGTTTGATGTTTTTTCACATTATCTTGAAAAGTGTAATAGGTAGAGTAAAAGTGAAAGAAGCAAAAATGTTCAGCATGCAAAGATCTACAAAAAAGTCAATAGGGTCGAAATTGTCAGGTCGCCCTTTATGGGACTTATTTCCCTTTTTAAGTGGATTTTTCATGTTTTTGGATGTTTTTAGACATTAGGTTGCCTGTGACATGTGCAATTGAATTATATGGGTTTGAATTTTTGGGGTGGATCAAAGTAGTACCGTAATGTGGGTGGGGATCAATATTTTGGTTGAACCAAATTCTCGGCAATGAATAGAGGTACAGACTTCATACTTGGCCTGTAGGTTAACTGTGCCAAATGCAATTGAATTATGTGGGTTTTAATTTTTTTTTGGCAGGGGGGTGGGGGATCGAAGTAGTAATTTGGGTGGGGATCAACGTTTTTTTTAAAGTTTCAGGTTGAAGCAAGATTTTACTTTGTAATCAGGCCATACCGTCTTTAGCAGTTTCTTGTTTTAATGTTGTTATGCTTTATAACCTAAAATTTAAAGTCGCCCAGGTCTAGAAAGAATTCACAAGACTCCATCCTACAAGGTTATATGGATTTTACTGTGCCATAGACAAAAATAGAACAATAGTCAGAGGTGAAATACATGTATATTCCATGTTTAGAGGTAAAACAATTGCTGCAATAGGGAACTTTCAAGTTAGCCCGGATTACTGTTATGATCCTACATTTATGCACCACTTTTTTATGTTGTTCCTCATACGTTCTTCCAGTTTTCATATTTACCTTTGCTATATGTACATATGTAGGGTACGATGGTTTGTTCTTTGTGCGCACCTAAGACGAATTTGGTCAAGCAATCGCTATGAATAAACATTCTAAATTGATTCAAAACATTGATTGAATATATCAAACATCAGGACTGTAGCCAGATCGAAAATTGACTTACACCTGTGTTCAGTGAGTGTTCACCATCTTGTTGTAATTGTGCGCATGCTCAACTATAGGTATTTCCCTGCTCTATTTTTTTCATCATGTTTGTGTGTTAATTGTTTAGACAGTCTATGTGCTTTACTAAGGGCTCAATCATAGGTTGGCAGATTCTGTTTGTTGTGATTGGCAATGGGTGGAGTTAATGTTGCCGACATGTGCCCCTGTTTGCATTGAGTGATAATATATGCCATGGGAATTTTTGGGCCTTGGTTTAATGTTATTGATTTTAGCACAAACAATACTTACTTTCATGTGATTTCAAAAGGATTTACTTTTTCTGACCCTTGAATACAGAGCTGACCTGGCTCAGTTGATAACGTTCTCGACTCTTGATCGTGAGATCGTGAGTTTGAGTCCAGCCGGTGGCAGGTTGGTTTCGAGTCCTTCGAATGAGACAACAAAACCGAGGTCCCGTGTCACAGTGGCTGTAAGTGTTGCATAGGCCAGAATTTGAAGCCCTTCAATGGCAGTTGGTGACATCTCCATATGAGTGAAAGATTCTTGCATTGGACGTTAAACTACAAAAAACAAACCCTTGAATACACAAAATCTGAACTTTATTAGATGCTGAGATGATGCTTTGTTTACAGAAATTATGTAATTTGTAGAGTGCGCACAATTACAACATGCACACAATTACAACATTTGCACAATTACAACAAGAGGCTGTACATGGAATATCTTTTTGTTTTGGCACATTACCATTATTTTGTATAAATAAATCCAAGAGACTCTTAAAACATACCACAAATGACTGAAATGTAGGAGGCTGGGGAAAATGTGCAATCAGGCTGGGAATCGAACCCAGAGCCTTCCAAACACTAGCAGGAGGCGCTATCGGAGCTATCTCTATATTGCCAAAACTGGAAAAAAAAAAGTTAAGGAACATTTTTGTTAACAATTTATTTGACTAAATGCAGGATTATAATGGTAATCTGGACTAACTCCAAAGTTCCCTATTGATGTTGAAATCAGTGTGATGATGTCATATAGCTGGAGAATTTACGTCATAAAATGATATTCCGAGGTGAAATACTGTTTACCTGGAATTTTTCACCTGTTATTATATTTGCTCCTTAATGACAGGAAACGTATCATCCCGTCTGAAATTTGCATTAAATCACCATAGGGTGATGAATGACATGTAAAATTTTGCTTTCATTTTAAATTCATCCTCTAATCTTGGGATGAAAATTACAAAAAATTAAACAGGAGCAAAATTTTCCAGGTACACATATACAGTAATCGGACATTGGAAGATTTATAAGTCATTGAACATGTAGAGTTCACATCTTTGGTACTCTGCAATTATTTTTGTTGTTGTATAACCAAGAAGTTATCAATATCAGAATGCGTTTTGACTCTAATAAAAATAGATTGGATTGTATGTACAGTGTACATGCATTTATTGATTACAATGTAAGATGGTATTTAGCTGCAGTCTGGGTAATAAGCTGTACGACCGACCGTTGGGCAAATAGTCAAAAACAAGTAATTAAATTAGAATCTTTATTTTCCCGGTGTAGATTTCGGTGTACATGTAGATTTCACCTTGTATGGATGATATTCTTTATGACTAGTGGGAAACCAGAACAAACGATACATACATGTGTACAGGGTTTGCAATAATTCGGCAATTATAACCTGTCATGGTGGAATCTTGAGAACCATTTCTTGACCTGGGCGAGTTTAAATTTTAGGCTTTTAAAAAGGATAATATTGAAATTACACTGATTAGAGTAATCATTCCTTGTCTTCACCATATATATCAGAGTATTTAGTTAGGAATAAAACTTTAAACCCGTGCAGCTTGTCATAGCTGAGAAGTGAGTAGAATCATCCGTATGATAATCAAAAGGTTACTCTGCCCCGCCATCTTATATGAATTGGACAAGTAGTTATTTTTGTATTATGTAACATTAATACATGTTGCCATGTAATAGATATCTATGTAATCAGATATTGTCATGCCGCCTCCTACATGTATGTTTTGTGTGAAAGTGATGATTTCAAATGTTCATAGAATTAATACATCTGATGTTCTGAAAAAATTTCCACATACCGGTACATGTATTTTATATTTTTAGTTAGATGAGTGCATGTTTCTGGGTATATAGGTCTACAGGGCTCAAAACTAACTTTTTCAATCTTTAGTCTGGCGGACTAACTGATTAAAAGATCTATTACAGCCACTTGCCAAAAGTTTAAAAACATTATCATTTTTACTATATATTTCATATAAAACCATATTTTTTTTTAAAAAAAAAATTCTGAAGCCATTTCTTATTGCATTTCAATAGGATTTTCACTGTTAACTCATCAACCCCTGAAAAACAATGGACTCCTCTATAAAGCATTGTCTTAGACTAGTCCAAATGTGTCTTTAGGGGTAAATGAGTTAAACAAAGAATTGGATACAGTTTAATTATATAATTTTATTTTAATATTCTGAACTGAAAATTAAAAAAATCCATCAATTTAAACAGAAAGTTTAATTTCTAGTGATGAAAATCCCTTCTTTGGGTAAGTAAAATCGCAATATCTAAATTTTACTTTTTGTTTAAAATTGTAAATTTTTTTAAATTACAAATTAAAAAAAATTACATGTACATGTACATCCAAATAATAAATGAAACTTGGAAACATTCTGTTTGACAGAAGTGAAAATTCTATTTAAATGTGATAAGAAATGCTTCAGAATATTTTTTTGAAAAAATGTGGTTTCATTTGAAATATATAGTAAAATATGATAATGTCTATAAACTTTTGGCTGTAGTTTGCAAGAAAATGCATTATTCAATTATAAAATTGATTTGAATTTTTTTTCTATTTATAGAGCACTGCTATCAATTGACACTAGAATTCTGTTAATCCGCACCATGTTGAAAGCGTTTGACAGACACAACTTCCCGATGTGAACTAGATGCCATGTCACAGAGACCAAAGCGTAAGACAGCCATGATGACTGCTGAAGTTGTTCCTAGTTCTTCCACTGCGATCGCAAAAGAGGTGGCACAGTCAGAAATGTCCTGCACACCAGAAAAGAAAGTCAAGCTCTCGTCTGAAATGGATGTCAGCCCAGCAGATGAAAAAAATGAAGAGGATATACAGAAATACATGGACGAAACTTTTGATATCAGACGGACATTCATAACAGAAGAAATGCCAGCCATCATCCTCCTTAAACAAACTTATCCACAGTTGTTCAAAGGGAGGCACATGCTTGGTGAATTTCAGCGAATCACAGGCCTGGATATTGATCACATGATTCAGGAATACTGTGTGAAGTATGCAAGTATCATAATTGACATTGCTAAACATACCGGTGGATCAAATCCAATTCTCAAGCAAGCGGAAAACGTCAAACAACAAAACCAGGCACTGAAGCAGTACTGGGACATGGTTACAGCTCTCTGTTTAATTCCCATGTTGTTGAAGGAAAACTTAGTTGAAATGGTGCGAGAAATAGGTGAAGCAGAAGATGTTGATCCGAAAGGGAAGATTGTTCCGATTTTAATATCCAAAGGCACAGTTTTCAATAGTGATGAATTTATTTTGGTTGTGGAAGAGGAGATTGTACAGGAATTTGAAGAATTCACAATAGCATTCGCTACTTTGTTCGCTGCTTACTGGGTGTTTAATATGCAGTATCCTAGAACTCTTAATCACACGTACAATTTCATACAAAAAGCTGTTCTCCATCTTCGCGATGGTACACCCATCCCTCCGCCATGTAAACAGTTGGTACAGAGACTTCAAAGAATGGGAGCAACTAGCCAACATAGAAGCAAATAATAAGAAAACCAGTCTGTCACAGATAAAACAGTTGGAGATCCCTATTCTACTCAGAAAGAGACTTATGTTTTCTACTGTAGTCTCCAGTTTGTCCAAATGAGACAAGAAAAGCAAAACGGCAATATTTTACAAATAGTATCGGTAATTGGTTAATGCTTTGTAACTGCAAAATTTGCTGAAACACAATTTTGGCAAACCCATGTTAATACAATGTATTGACATTTTATGATTATATACAGGCTAGATATAGATTTTCCTAGTTGTGCTATGTTATGATAGAAAAGGCCTACACTCCTAAAATACCAAACACATTGATTCAGATAATCTATTTTTTTTCTTATAAATTTCTTTGTTTATTATTATTTTTCTATTCTACATTTGGTTATCTTTGGGACTTGAATATTTTTCATTTTGTTTTTGTCAGTTAATCAGAAAGATGTATTGAAATGTTTTCCTAATAGTTTCTTTTAATGATTTTAGTATTTGTATGTGAATATATAAATTTAAAGTGATTTGTACAAATCTAATATAACAAATTTTTATCAGAAATTGATCTCAATGGAAAATTTAATTTTTCGAAGTGTGTGTTTGTGTGTTGTTGTTGATCTATATTCTGTATTAATATATTTTTCAATAGAAAATTTCTAAAATTTCCTGGTACTGACATTGATTGATGTTTGATAAGAGTTATCTTTCTTTATTCTGTCAACTTTGTGTATTGTATTTTTGGGGTTTGCTGGGACAAAATGACCCGAGAGCTATTGTCATACCCCAGGGATTTTCCTACTTTTAAATTTTGGGTCCAGGGTCCGTAAAATTGGGGAAAATTTGCAACATTTTAACAGAAACAGAAAAAACTTAATTTCAGACATTTCTTTGAAAATATTTTATTCTTGACTTTGAAATTCCAACTTGGGAATTTTTGCATACTTTTTGGGAAAATTCAACATATTTTTGCATTGGAAATAGTCCTGTAACTGGACTCCAAAACGGCTTAGGAAAATCCCCGTTTAACCTTTGGGATTGGCATCTGTAGACAATATTTAATTTAACATGGGCTTTATCTATTTAAGGTGTAAGGAGTATTGCTTTTATATTTCAAATATACAGTCCTCATGTCGATCCGTTCAGTTGCTACAGTAGGTACCCTGACCTTTGGCCTTCTGACATAGATGATGCCATTTGACCTATTTCTTATGAACTAGTAATTTCAGTATCTGAGATACAATGCTGCTACAGGCGAGCTATGATATCTTCTGACAACTTGTGTTTTACTTAAAGCTAGAAAACATTACAGGAAACTTGGGTACCTTGTTAGAAAATGACCAATGGTCATTAACCCCCCTGTTATGTTACCATGAGCCAGCAAATTGTTTTGTTTTTGTGTCCAGGGATTGATAATTAGGGAGGGGGATATTGTTTGTGGTCTGTCTGTTTGTATTTCTGTTTACTGCATTCTGTTTTCTTTCGGATAATAAGTTTCTTTCCTCAGATTTTAATCAAATTTGCTGCAAAGATTCTTGCATTTTCATTATGGCCAACATTTGGCAGATTTACCAAAGTTATGGGACTTTAAAATATTCAGATGAGTTTGAATATGGCCAACATTTGACAGTATTTACCAGAGATATGGGATTTTGATATCTTTAGACATGTTTGATTAATACCAACATTTGGCTGTATTTACCAGAGTTATGATACTTTCAAATCTTCAGATGAGTTTGAATATGGCCAACATTTGGCCGTATTTACCAGAGTTATGGGATTTTAATATCTTTAGACATGTTTGATTAATACCAACATTTGGCTGTATTTACCAGAGTTATGGTACTTTCAAATCTTCAGATGAGTTTGAATATGGCCAACATTTGGCCGTATTTACCAGAGTTATGGGATTTTGATATCTTTAGACATGTTTGATTAATACCAACATTTGGCAGTATTTACCAGAGTTATGGTACTTTCAAATCTCCAGATGAGTTTGAATATGGCAAACATTTGGCAGTATTTACCAGAGTTATGGGACTTTAAAATCTTCAGATGAGTTTGAGTATGGCCAACATTTGGTAATATTTACATGTACCACAGTTATGGGACATTAAAATTTCCATGAATTTGATTACAACCAACATTTGACAATATTTACCCGAGTTATGGGACTTTGAAATCTTTAGATGAGTTTGATCATTGCCAACATTTGGCAGCTTTTGCCAGAGTTATATGGGACCTAAGATTAAAAATGTTCATAAATGGCTTTCTTCTTTAGTGAGGGGGCTTAGTGTTTCCAAATCATTCATCATAGTACACCACCTGACTGTCTGAACTAACAAAGCAATTTCTCAGTACTGATGTAAGCTACATGTATTTATATTACACAGACTTCCTATTGAAAGTGTATCTGTAACTAAGGTATCAGTTGTATAAATCAGCATGTTGAATTTCCATTTCACTCTTCGTAAATTTCAAAAAAAAAAAATCTGAATTTCATTGAAATACATGTATTGTAAAAGAAGTTTTTTTCTTTTAGATGAAAGACATATAATAGATATTGATAAAATATTTTTTATGATTAATGTACTGGAATCATCAAACAGTTACAACAAAAAAAGTTTTACATCTATTGTCAAGATTAAGTCTTGAGATTTCATGTACTGATAGTGTTTTGACAAGTAATTGACAACTTTAATGTGCAATATTTACCTCCCTTTGATATTTGGTTCCTAAAATCGTTATATCTGTACATGGGACATACCTGTCTATCATAAAACATAAAAATTATAGTACCTTACCAGACATCAAATTTTGATTTTTATAAAATGGATATCTTAACTCATTCACCCCTAAAGACACATTTGGACTGGTCTTGCATTTTCATTATGGCCAACATTTGGCAGATTTACCAAAGTTATGGTACTATAAAATATTCAGATGAGTTTGAATATGGCCAACATTTGACAGTATTTACCAGAATTATGGGATTTTGATATCTTTAGACATGTTTGATTAATACCAACATTTGGCTGTATTTACCAGAGTTATGGTACTTTCAAATCTTCAGATGAGTTTGAATATGGCCAACATTTGGCCGTATTTACCAGAGTTATGGGATATTGATATCTTTAGACATGTTTGATTAATACCAACATTTGACTGTATTTACCAGAGTTATGGGATATTGATATCTTTAGACATGTTTGATTAATACCAACATTTGACTGTATTTACCAGAGTTATGGGACTTTAAAATCTTCAGATGAGTTTCATTATGGCCAACATTTGGCTGTATTTACCAGAGTTATGGGATTTTAATATCTTTAGACATGTTTGATTAATACCAACAATTGGCTGTATTTACCAGAGTTATGGTACTTTCAAATCTTCAGATGAGTTTGAATATGGCCAACATTTGGCCGTATTTACTAGAGTTATGGGATTTTGATATCTTTAGACATGTTTGATTAATACCAACATTTGGCTGTATTTACCAGAGTTATGGGATTTTAATATCTTTAGACAAGTTTGATTAATACCAACATTTGGCTGTATTTACCAGAGTTATGGGATTTTGATATCTTTAGACATGTTTGATTAATACCAACATTTGGCAGTATTTACCAGAGTTATGGTACTTTCAAATCTCCAGATGAGTTTGAATATGGCCAACACTTGGTAATATTTACATGTACCACAGTTATGGGACATTAAAATTTTCATGAATTTGATTATAACCAACATTTGACAATGTTTACCCGAGTTATGGGACTTTGAAATCTTTAGATGAGTTTGATCATTGCCAACATTTGGCAGCATTTGCCAGAGTTATATGGGACCTAAAATTAAAAATGTTCATAAATGGCTTTCTTCTTTAGTGAGGGGGCTTAGTGTTTCCAAATCATTCATCATAGTACACCACCTGACTGTCTGAACTAACAAAGCAATTTCTCAGTACTGATGTAAGCTACATGTATTTATATTACACAGACTTCCTATTGAAAGTGTATCTGTAACTAAGGTATCAGTTGTATAAATCAGCATGTTGAATTTCCATTTCACTCTTCGTAAATTTCAAAAAAAAAAAAAAAAAATCTGAATTTCATTGAAGTACATGTATTGTAAAAGAAGTTTTTTTCTTTTAGATGAAAGACATATAATAGCTATTGATAAAATATTTTTTATGATTAATGTACTGGAATCATCAAACAGTTTCAACAAAAAAAGTTTTACATCTATCGTCAAGATTAAGTCTTGAGATTTCATGTACTGATAGTGTTTTGACAAGTAATTGACAACTTTAATGTGCAATATTTACCTCCTTTTGATATTTGGTTCCTAAAATCGTTATATCTGTACATGGGACATACCTGTCTATCATAAAACATAAAAATTATAGTACCTTACCAGACATCAAATTTTGATTTTTATAAAATGGATATCTTAACTCATATCTTACCAGAGTTATGGGATTTTAATATCTTCAGATGAGTTTGATTATGGCCAACATTTGGCCGTATTTACCAGAGTTATGGGATTTTAATATCTTTAGACATGTTTGATTAATACCAACATTTGGCTGTATTTACTAGAGTTATGGTACTTTCAAATCTTCAGATGAGTTTGAATATGGCCAACATTTGGCCGTATTTACCAGAGTTATGGGATTTTGATATCTTTAGACATGTTTGATTAATACCAACATTTGGCAGTATTTACCAGAGTTATGGGATTTTAATATCTTTAGACATGTTTGATTAATACCAACATTTGCCAGTATTTACCAGAGTTATGGGAATTTAATATCTTTAGACATGTTTGAATAATACCAACATTTGGCTGTATTTACCAGAGTTATGGTACTTTTAAATCTTCAGATGAGTTTGAATATGGCCAACATTTGACCGTATTTACCAGAGTTATGGGATTTTGATATTTTTAGACATGTTTGATTAATACCAACATTTGGCAATATTTACCAGAGTTATGGTACTTTCAGATCTCCAGATGAGTTTGAATATGGCCAACATTTGCCAGTATTTACCAGAGTTATGGGACTTTAAATCTTCAGATGAGTTTGAGTATGGCCAACATTTGCCAGTATTTACCAGAGTTATGGGACTTTAAATCTTCAGATGAGTTTGAGTATGGCCAACATTTGACAGTATTTACCAGAGTTATGGGACTTTAAATCTTCAGATGAGTTTGATAATGGCCAACATTTGGCAGTATTTACCAGAGTTATGGGATTTTGATATCTTTAGACATGTGTGATTAATACCAACATTTGGCTGTATTTACCAGAGTTATGGGATTTTGATATCTTTAGACATGTTTGATTAATACCAACATTTGGCTGTATTTACCAGAGTTATGGGACTTTAAAATCTTCAGATGAGTTTGATTATGGTCAACATTTGCCAGTATTTACCAGAGTTATGGGATTTTGATATCTTTGGACATGTTTGATTAATACCAACATTTGGCTGTATTTACCAGAGTTATGGGACTTTAAATCTTCAGATGAGTTGATTATGGCCAACATTTGACAGTATTTACCAGAGTTATGGGACTTTAAATCTTCAGATGAGTTTGAGTATGGCCAACATTTGGTAATATTTACATGTACCACAGTTATGGGACATTAAAATTTCCATGAATTTGATTACAACCAACATTTGACAATATTTACCCGAGTTATGGGACTTTGAAATCTTTAGATGAGTTTGATTATTGCCAACATTTGGCAGCATTTGCCAGAGTTATATGGGACCTAAAATTAAAAATGTTCATAAATGGCTTTCTTCTTTGGTGAGGGGGCTTAGTGTTTCCAAATCACCACCTGACTGTCTGAACTAACAAAGCAATTTCTCAGTACTGATGTAAGCTACATGTATTTATATTACACAGACTTCCTATTGAAAGTGTATCTGTAACTAAGGTATCAGTTGTATAAATCAGCATGTTGAATTTCCATTTCACTCTTCGTAAATTTCAAAAAAAAAAAAATCTGAATTTCATTGAAGTACATGTATTATAAAAGAAGTTTTTTACTTTTAGATGAAAGACATATAATAGCTATTGATAAAATATTTTTTATGATTAATGTACTGGAATCATCAAACAGTTTCAACAAAAAAAGTTTTACATCTATCGTCAAGATTAAGTCTTGAGATTTCATGTACTGATAGTGTTTTGACAAGTAATTGACAACTTTAATGTGCAATATTTACCTCCCTTTGATATTTGGTTCCTAAAATCATTATATCTGTACATGGGACATACCTGTCTATCGTAAAACATAAAAATTATAGTACCTTACCAGACATCAAATTTTGATTTTTATAAAATGGATATCTTAACTCATTCACCCCTAAAGACACATTTGGACTGGTCTAAATCATTGATTTATCGAAGAGTCCATTGTTTTTCAGGGGTTGGTGAGTTAAGAATACAAACTTCAAGATACCTTAATTTTTAGCATATTATGTGCAGTATTTTACGCATTATTTGTAAATAAGTTTTTACCTGTACATGTATATATTGCACTAATAATTCAACCAAATTTTTTGACCGCTAGAAAATATGGGGTAAGAAAACCAGAGTATCGGTAAGTGCCCTGTAGATCGGCTTGATCGGTAACAATATTTAAAAACGAAGTGTACTGAGTAATGTTAAGTTTGTGTGCTTGAACTAAATTATTTTTTATTCTTGCATTTACATGTTTTTGTTCCTTTAAGTAAAAGATATTTTAGAATTACTTGTACTGTAAATCTGGTTTTATTCGCGAAAATTTTATTTATGCATAATTTAAAAAAATAAAATTATCGTGTAATGAAGTATGATAATACTATGACAAGATGGGCATACGAAATTGCGAAAATATTATCTTTCCAATAAATCTAGAAATTGTGTATCAAGAAAATAAAGTTCAGCGAAAGATTTCCGGATTTACAATATATTGTTTGGATAAGGATGTCTGTTTTGCTTAACCCTTTCACCCCTGAAAATCTGAATGGTATGCTCTTTTTATTGTTTAAGACTAGTCTATTATGGTCTGTAGGGTTGAAAGGGTAAAAAGATGTAATTATTCAGTACAACATTGTTTATCACAATGTATTCTCAGTTTGTGCACACCACCATTGTATTGGGAAAATTACCTTTTTATTTTAAATGTTACTTGAATGATAAATAGCCATTGTAATGGAGCAGAGGACAGGAATATTTTTATCTCTCCTGTAAAGTTGTTACATGTACCATGGAACCTCGCATGAAGACCACCTCCAATCTCCTGTAAAGTTGTTACATGTACCATGGAAGCTTGCATGAAGACCACCTCCAATCTCCTGTAAAGTTGTTACATGTACCATGGAAGCTCGCATGAAGACCACCTCCAATCTCCTGTAAAGTTGTTACATGTACCATGGAACCTCGCATGAAGACCACCTCCAATCTCCTGTAAAGTTGTTACATGTACCATGGAACCTCGCATGAAGACCACCTCCAATCTCCTGTAAAGTTGTTACATGTACCATGGAACCTCGCATGAAGACCACCTCCAATCTCCTGTAAAGTTGTTACATGTACCATGGAACCTCGCATGAAGACCACCTCCAATCTCCTGTAAAGTTGTTACATGTACCATGGAACCTCGCATAAAGACCACCTCCAATTTAAGACTGTAAACATTGATTGTCATGAAAACTTATAAAGTAGATATCAAATAGGTGGGGACCCTCACTTAAGAGGCCACCTCGCTAATCAGTAAGGTGGGTTAATAGTGAGGTTCGACTGTAAAACCTTGCTAAGCAGAGCACTTTGAGTCATCAGTAAGGTGGTCTTAGTAGTGAGGTTCCACTGTAGCACCACTAATCAGAGCACTTTGAGTCAATCAGTAAAGTGGTCTTAATAATGAGGTTCCACTGTAACATCTCACTAATCAGAGCACTTTGAGTCAATCAGTAAGGTGGTCTTAATAATGAGGTTCCACTGTAGCATCACTAATCAGAGCACTTTGAGTCAATCAGTAAAGTGGTCTTAATAATGAGGTTCCACTGTAACATCTCACTAATCAGATCACTTTGAGTCAATCAGTAAGGTGGTCTTAGTAGTGAGGTACCACTATAAAACCTTGCTAAGCAGAGCACTTTGAGTCATCAGTAAGGTGGTCTTAATAGTGAGGTTCCACTGTAGCATCACTAATCAGAGCACTTTGAGTCAATCAGTAAAGTGGTCTTAATAATGAGGTTCCACTGTAGCACCACTAATCAGAGCACTTTGAGTCAATTAGTAAAGTGGTCTTAATAATGAGGTTCCACTGTAACATCTCACTAATCGTAGCACTTTGAGTCAATTACTAAAGTGGTCTTAATAATGAGGTTCCACTGTAACATCTCACTAATCGGAGCACTTTGAGTCAATTAGTAAAGTGGTCTTAATAATGAGGTTCCACTGTAACATCTCACTAATCAGAGAACTTTGAGTCAATCAGTAAAGTGGTCTTAATAGTGAGGTACCACTGTAACACCACTAATCAGAGCACTTTGAGTCAATCAGTAAGGTGGTCTTTATAATGAGGTTCCACTCTATATTTATGTACATGGCCCAAGTCTATGGAGTCTGATCTTGGTTGAAGTTTACAAATAAGTTTTGTAGCACTATTATAAAATTTTGGTGATGCAGGGTAAAATTTGTTCAATTCTCGTTTATTCTTTTATTTTGGATAGGGTGTACGTTTTTGATATTCCAGTTTTTCCCTCAGGAATATTATTTCCTTGGACATAATTTCCATGAAACTCATACATAATACTAAAAACCTCAATATGCACACAGTTCTAGTTTAGTTGAGTCATTTACCTTAAGTAAAGCTGACAAAGGGATTTTAAGTAAAAGAACCATTTAGAATTAATCAAAAACTAAGAAATTCGCTGGACACAACAGAACTTTTCAGAAAACATTTTACACAAGAAGTAAAAACAGAAACAGCAAAAAACAAGAAAATCACAACCAGCACAAAATACCTAAGACCATAACAATAGAACTCTTAAAATGCCCTCAAAAAGTTATTTTCAGGTATTAAAGTCAGCTTGAGAGGGGGCATCTGTGTCATCAGACACATTCGTTTTTTATTTTGAAAAGGTGTCAAAGGTGTTTAAAGATATTTAGCATCTAAATTGTTAAAATAGGTAGGGGAGGGAACTGCTGTTAGGACTGTTCTTGCAATAGCCTGAAAATGAATATTTGATGTATATAGTGGAAATCTTTCATAACAGTGAAATAAACATGTATACTGTGAGTTAATCTACCTAATTAAAATCCGATCTCTAACGTTCCCGTTTTTTTTTTATATGTAACGTAGTTTATCTAACGCAATGTGCTATGGGGTCATGTGTGGATGACCTCTCATAGGTGTGTAATGGTGGACTAATGAAGTCGCGACTTACAAAATTGAATGGCAAAATTTATTTTGTAAAAAGGAAACCATCAGTCTGTAAGATTCCATCAGACCATCTTTGGTGATTTTAAGCTATCCAAGGTTATGACAAGAATTCTGTACTTCTGTATTTTGAGTGCTCAGTGTTGTTTAAACTGTTAAAAATGTTAACATCTCTTTGCCATTTGATCACTTACAAGATTGCGTAAGTAGCTTTTTCATTGGAAAAAAAACACAACTATGAGGTCATCGCACGTGACCCCATACTGGATTGCGTTAAATCCTTTACGAGACATATCAGAAAACGGGAGTGGAGAGAGATTGATTTTTATTTAAACTGACTGTGAGATACTCTCTGTTACAAAGTGTATGTGTGAAAAATGTCATATCAAAGTTCTGTCAAAAACCAAAAATGTATTGTTTATTTTTTCAAAAATAGGGTGTATAGGTAAAAAACATTCTGCTTTGTTCCGATTACACTTGTTAACGTAGCTCTGATGTTTTGTGCCAGCATGTAGCTGGTCACCTGTTTTGATCTATTTTAGACTTGTTGTGTTTGTTAGTGTGTGTCAATTTATCTAGGTAGACATTGTGTTTAAACTGGTTAATTTAAAAGTAAATCTCAATGTTATGATAACCAACCACAAAAGTATCGCCAATGATTTCCGTCACAAACTTTTTTGAAATATGACGGTTAAAACTGTGACTGTACATGTATAAATCCCTATTATCATAAATTTATTTTTTTGTGGAAATTGGATTTCAATTTGAGTATATTTGTTGTGAACCTATTTATCCTTAAAGACAAAATTGGACTGCTCTTAGTCATTGATTTACAGAAGAGTCCATTGTTTTTCAGGGGTTGGTGAGTTAAGACCTGATTTGGTTGTGTATGAAATCTAGTATAGACAGTATTAATACCAATAGATGTTTGTGTTTTGTATTGTAAACATGTTGATATGTGTAAGTCATGTTTCAATTAACATTTTATAAAATGTACATTTCATCTGTAATCAACCCATGGCGAGATCATTTTTTATTTTTTATGTTTATTTTAGACCCAATCTGCATTTGAATTTTTTAAGTTACCATAGTAACTTAGGAGACCTAATACCATCCATTGCTGTTGGTAGTGCAGATGTGTGCTGTGCAATGATATTTTGGACATTTGAAAATTCTCAAAAACTGCCGGAACTGTTTTCTCTTGAAATATGGTATGTTGTATCAGATTTGGAACAAAATTCTGATTTTCGTGTCCATGGATGAGGAGAATAATAGAATCTACCCCTACCTTGAAGGTATGACAAAGCAATTTCAATCCTCGGCAAGACTCAGGTTTGTCATTCAAGAATCTTACCCTCGGATCGAGATTCCTTTGCTGAACCCTCAAGGTAGTCCCATTTCTTAAATATATGTCTATGTAGATTCATGCATGATCTACATGTCTATATAGATCTACGCATATCTGAGTCATGTTTGACATAAATATGTACTGCATTCTGGAAGCTACAGAAATTCTACATCATAGAATGTATTGTGATGTCATAACATGTGTAGCTTGTCATCCACACACACCCCCCCCCCTGTGGATGACAGGCTGATCATTTTGCACTAGTTATAAGGATAACTCTGTGAATATGGGAGAATTATAGATCAAACAGGCACTCCGGTAACCTATGTGTAATGGGCTTATTTTCTGTTTCCCTGGTTACAATGCAAATTATATTTTGAGTTTGTATCTTGTTAAATTATATATCATGATTCATAGGGTTTCCATGTATAATTTTATGCACCTGGTATTCTGCTTTATTCAAATTATTAATCTGGTACCCTGTTATTTTACAATCATTATTTGTCTTTTCAGAAAACCATTCTTGAACATGCCTAAACATAATTCTTTCAATTACTGGTACATTTACATGTGAAACGTTTTTAGCCCACCATCAACAGATGGTAAGCTATTCAAATTCCCCTACGTCTGTGGTCCTCAGTCCATTGTCAGTTGCCTGTTGTCAGTCATCCATCCTTATACAATTCTTGTTATCGCTATTTATCAGGAAGTACTGGAAGGATCTGTATGAAATTTGACATATAGGTTCTCTTTGAGGTCTAGTTGTGTACTGTTCATTTTCAGGAGGGTAGGATCACAAAATGGCTGCCAGGCAGCCACCTTGGATTTTGACAATTTAAGTTTGTTATCGCTATTTTTCACAAAGTACTGAAAGGATCTTTATGAAATTTGACATATAGGTTCTCTTTGAGGTCTAGTATTGCACTGTACATTTTTAGGAGGGCTGGAGTACAAAATGGCTGCCTGTTGGCCATCTTGTGTTTTGTTATTGCTATTTCTCAAAAAGTACTAAAGGGGTCTTAATGAAATATGACATGTAGATTTTCCTTGAGGTCTAATTGTGCACTGTTCATTGTTAGGAGGGTCAGATTACGAAATGGCTGCCTGATGACTCTTACCTACTATGAAGATTTAATTGTTAGCGATATTCAATTTTAATACCCTCATTAACCTTGTTAATAATGCCAAAATTGATTCATTGCTAAAATTTCTATATATATATAGATATATATAGATGTGTAGTGCACTAGGGGTTACTTCATCTGTTGTTTTTGTACATATAATTCTAGTTACATTGAAAACTAAATGTGGTGCTAAAGCTTGAACTCTTCATAACAGAGTTCATATTTTTTTAGGTATACATGTAGGCCTACAGTGAAAATAATCTTGAGAGACCATTCACAGAAAAAATCATCTGTCTTGTGAGATCTCATTTAATTAACCCACTCATCACCTTAAATTCTTCAAATAGAATCTCATTTGTGAGATCACCTCTCTTGTGAGACCAAATCCAGACAAAAAATCCCACTCATTTAATACAGTGGAATCTGTCTTAAGAGACCACTATAATGAAAAAAAAGACCTGTCTGGTGAAACCACATTCTGAAAACCACTTGGTTTATTGGCCTTTTTTTAAAAAAAAAATTCTTGAGAGACCACATTCCAGTGACAGTTGAAGTGGGACTTCAAGGCTGGTTCCTCTGTACTTTGAATAAAACCTTGTTTGTGAGACTACCTATCATCTGTGGCCACTTTTTAATGGCGGATGTAATGTTCTGTTAAGTCAGGTGTCACTAATGTAAATACATGTACTCACTTTATCTCGCCAATCATGAGAAAAGTAAATTTCAAGTCAGTTTTCATAGTATTTACATTGATGTATATGTATTTTTCAAATTGATTTGAAAATCAGCAATTATTTTACAGTATGGTGTAAATGTCACAGTTTTTCACTATAGGTAGCAAGTAAGGTACCATATACCAAATACTTCTTTCATAAGAGGAAAACAGGACCACGTGGTTTATCATGAATATCCATTTTTTCAGCTCCAAAAAAAAAAAACAAGTCATTTTTCCTCTGACAAAACAAAATAGTCTTGAAGTCACAGCAAAACTTTTGAATCATCCAGTTATCGTTGAACATGACATAGTTTCTCATTCTGTCATATTGCATGGAGATTTAACCATTGTAAAGCAGATTGTTTCTCACTTTACCGAGTAAGGTGAGCTAAAAGGCAGGCTCACTTCTCACAGTGAGGCAAGATATTATATAAGGGAGACAAAATGTTCACAGTAAGGCAAGATAAAAGAGAATTACTTAGTGAGGTGAGACACATCTCTCAGTGAGGCAAGGCAAATGGGAAAATCTCTTCTCAAAGTGAGGTAAGATAAAATGGAGACTCACTTCTTAAACTGAGGTGAGGCAAAAAAGAGACTCACTTCTCAGTAAGGCAAGGCATAAGGGAAACTTAATTCTCACAATGATGTCAGATAAAAGGAAGATTTCTCACAGTGAGACAAGATAAAAGGGAGACTCTTCTCACAGTTAGATAAGATAAAAGGGAGACTCACTTCTCACAGTTAGATAAGACAAAAGGGAGACACAGTGAGACAAGATAAAATGGAGACTCACTTCTCACAGTGAGACAGGACAAAAGGAACTTAATTCTCAGTGCTGCAAGATAAACTGGAGACTTGCTTCCTCCATCAACACAAGTTAAAGGGAAACTCACTTCTTAAACAGAAGCGAGACAAAAAGGAGACTCACTTCTCAAACTGAAGTGAGACAAAATGGAAACTCTTCTCATAATATAAATGGGACTCACCTGTCACAGTAAGGTGTGACGAAAAAGGAAACTTACTTCTCACAATAAGGTGAAACAAAAGGGAAGCTTCTCACAGTTAGGTGAAACAAAAAGGAAACTTCTTAAAATGAGGTGAAATTAAAGAGAGATTGTCCTTCACTTCTCAATGTGGCAAGCCCTGTACATTGATTCTTAAAGTTTGGTACCATAATATTGGAAGTACATTCCATTAGAGAAGTTTTATATGTAGAACTATATCTGCATGTATGCTTTTACACATAATCTGTTTTTATGTGTGTGGGTGCGTGTGTGGGTGCATGTGTGCGTGCATACTCTTGTATGTCTTTTTAACCACCCCATTTCTCTGTAAGCCCCTGAAAGAAAAAGATTCAGGCAATGATTTTAATGACTTGAATACTTGTAGAAGAAAAAAGGGTAACTTAAGTATGGAAATGGTTGTAAAATAACATATTACTATTTGAAATCCTAATACATGTATATTGTTGATCGTTTATACATGTACAAACATGTATTAGCATTGAAATATGTCCATATACACTCTCCATGTTGTCATATAATAATAATAATTAAAAGAAAACAAATAAAAAAACTGGTGGAAGATTCTGATTCTGAATTTTTGTGAGGTCAGAATTGTTCATTTGCTGGGAAAAAATGGGTTAATCTTAATATCGCTTGAAATTAAATAGCCCTCAACCCAGACAATTTTAGTTTTTCTTCAATACAGTTCAGTATTATAGCCATAGGTTTTGCAGCAAATGATATGAATATAAGGGAAAGATAATGCATGATAAACACATGTCCATTTTACTTACATGATCATATATCCATTACATTTTATAGAATTTAAACATGAACAAATTACATGTATTTTCACTGTTTTCAGTTCTCAAGAAATGTACAGTAAAACCTGTATATAGGGGCCACCCAAGGGACCAGAAAATATTGGCCTTTATGTACAGGTGACCTTTATACACAGGTTCAATTTAGTTGAAGTATGCAGTCAAGCGACTTGAAAAAAAACTGGCCTTTATAGACAGGTAATCATTATATAGAGGTGGCCACTATAGCAGGTTTTACTGTATACTGGTACCTGTAATTATTTGTCTCTATGTTGTCTACAATTGCCCACATTAGAATGGCATTCTTACACAGACATTGGAATATAAAAAATATAATTATAAGCTACTGGTAAATAAATCAGTACTAAGGAAGGTAAATAAAGAGATATTTTTGAGATGATTTCTAGTCACATGTCCACCTTCACCTGTATATTAGTCACATCATACTTTTCACCTGTAAATTAGTCACTTGACTATTCATACTTTCACCTGTAAATTAGTCACTTTGACTACTCCTACTTCATCATACAAAGTAAGGGTTGCTTGTACTCACTTCCTCTTTTCTCACCAAGCCTCAAATAAACAATTTAGTCCTGTATTCAATGTCTTCCTGCATAATTTAGTTTTGGCAGCAATTTCTTTTATATATTTTTTTTAGTTCTCATTCAAATAGAATGATTCTGTTTTTTATTAACATTATTTACAAAATGTCTGTTGTCTCTAGTTATGCTAGTTGTTTTTATTTCAATAAAGTTGTAAATCAAAGAAATGAAATTTGTTTTGTAATTTTTATGTTCCCCAAATGAAGTTTGGGAGACATGTTGTGTTTACTTTGTTTCTTGTTATTTCTTCTTCTTCTTCTTTGGAAACTGCTCGATGGATTCTAATGAAACTTCATATCATAGATTTGGGTGTGAGATTTGGGTGTGCAGATCTGCACTTTGTATGTGATGTCATAAAAAGTGACATCAATGGCAAACCATGGCTTCTGATTGGTCAAAACTTGTCTGCATGTTTTCTCTGAAACTACTGGACAGACTGAAATGAAACTTCATATGATTATAGATTTGGTTGTGCAGATGTGCAAAATGTATGTTGTGACATAAAAAGATGGCATCTATGGCAAACCAAGGATTGGTAGAAATTTTAACATTGTCCAATTTTGATGAAATTGGGAATTTATGGGTGTTAAGTGTTTTGTGATTTCAATGATATGGGTTTCGTTGCCATCTATGGCAAAGCAAGGCATGTTTTTGGTAGAAATTTAGAGGTCTAATTTGGATGAAATTAAGAATTTATGGGTATCCGGGGGTGATTGTAATTTCAATGGTATTGGTTTCGTTGTCATCTATGGCAAACCAGGGCTTCAGATTGGTAAAAATTTCAACACTCTGATTTTGATAAAATTTGAAATTTACTGGTACTTGTGAAGAACAATTGCAGATTGGTATGTAATAAATGCTGGTTGATATCTTGTTCTATCATTTGGGACACATAATGTAACAGTATCCTGTTGGTTTGGGCAACAACGAAATTTCAAGACCTCGGGGAGCAGTCTCTTTGACCAACTGGTTAGAACATTTAAACCATGAACCACTTTAAACCATGAAGTCTCTGACATTTAGTCAGCACAGATGCCAGTCCTGCTGAAACCTATTCTGTTTGAATGGTGTTTTATGCCGGCCTCAACAATTTTCCAGTTACATGGTCTGTTTTGAATTGGTGTTTTATACAGTGCCTGGGAAGAGACCCCCGGCCTCAACAAACTTTCTCACAGTTCAACTTAGATTCCAGCAGCAAACAGACTTTGATGAGTTCCTGGTTACAGTGTACCTGGGAAGAGAACGTCCCACACCAAGCCTTCCGCATATGGAGAGTCACCAAATGGCAGGGATTTTGGCCTATGCTCACAAAATCATCTTAGATTCCAGCAACGTGCTCGAAACCCGTGATGGGAGCTCCAGTTTTAGTGATGAGAAAAACTTTCGCCGGCTCAGTTCGAAAAGTGTGATCCAGAGTCGAGTTTAACCACTCGGTCATGGAGGCCCTGATCAACATGCAGAAATCTTCAAGAAACGCAATATGATAAAATTAGTCATTCAAACACTTATTATTTCCCATAAATGCTGATTTTTTATGTCCTGAAACTTGATTTTTTATAAATAATCATCATTCATTTACCATAATTGTGGGAGTTATTGCCCTTTAACTTACATTTACAGTTTTAGCTGTGATACGAATGAACAACTACACTGTAACACATGGAGAAAAATGAGAGCCTATTCATGTAAAAGATAGAAATAAAAGGTTTGAGTTCAACAAGTAATTCAACATGAGCATAATCCAGTCTGCTGCCTATACTTGCAGAAGTTATCTCCCTTTGAATGCTGATTTTTTTTTTTTTTTTTCGAAGGAGGAACTGAGAGAAGCCAAATTGATATACATGTATGCTGATGCATAAATCTTCGGAAATAACTTGACCAAAATCTTTAATACATCATTTAGAACCTTTTTATTTTAGGGAATTTTTCATCTTGTTTTTCTTTTCTTAATCATTTTAAAAATTATGATTAACTTGTAGATGAAGCAAGAATATTTATAAATGACACTAAATAAAGAGAAAATCTGCAGATAACTCAGTTTGACCTTTACAGGAATTACTCTCCATTGCTTTGTTTAATCCTTATTGTTGTGCATTATTTCCAAACCTAAATGGAGTCAGTCTTGCTCAGTTGGTAGCATGCTCGACTCTTGATCGTTAGGTCTTGAGTTCGAGTCCAGCCGGCAGCAGGTTAGTTTCCTGTCTTTCAGATGAGACAGTAAAAACCGAGGTCCTGTGTCACAGTAGCTGTCGGCACGTAGCACCCTCACTGCTCAATGACAGTAAGTGCCGAGCATAGGCTAAAATTTGAAGCTTTTCACCAACATTTGGTGACGTCTCCATATGAGTGAAAGATTCTTGAGTGGGACATTAAACAACAATAAACAAACAAACCAAACCTGGCCAATTGGTTAGAGCATCACACTTTGAACCATGAAGTCTCTCACGTTGGTCAGCACAGGTTTGAGTCCCGCTGGAACCTAAGCTGATTTTTTTTAAGTTTGCCAGTTTACTTGTGGAAGGCAGCTGGTCTCTTCCCTTTTCTCCAACATTAAAAACTGGCTGCCACCACATTATGAGTTAACAAAACTCAAAATAAAATCAAGCCCAAACATAAAGATTAATATCAAAAAGTGAGAGGAACAAAAACTATCGCAATGCTGGTTATTTCCAGTTCATATAAGCTGGAGAAGTGGAGTCTTGTGAATGTTTTCAAAACCTGGAGTCTGGACACATTTAAATATTAGCAGAACAACGACATTACAATTACGCTGGCAAGAATAGAATTATCTTTATAAATACAGAATCTAATCCAACTCAAATTCATTTTCAATCATCAGCTATTCCGAAGTATTCAAAACACAGTTGTTTTTTTATTTTTTCTGTTTTACTGTATAATTATTTTTCACTTGTATGGAAAAAAGATGCTTGGCCAAGTGTTGCATCAAGGGAAATAACTCTGATATTCTTATTTCTATATATTAGTTAGGTTACATGATGTATAATTTAAAAAAAAATGTTTATAGAACATACTATGTCAAATAAGATGATAATCATTTTGTAATATTTTTGCCATATGAATTTCTAGTATAATGTGAAATAAATGGTACAAGACTCTGTCAAACCGAAGATTTGATCATGCTAATTGGTAGCCTAAAAAAACTTGAAACTACAGACCACTTGAAGTTGTTCCCCTAAAATGTAATCTATTATGAACATAGTTTATTTGGCTTATTAGGTCACCTACACACCCTAAGTTAAAATTGTAATTATTTTACCACAATTAACAAACATTTTTATGGAATTCGTATAACTATCTTGTGAGGTCTGGCTCAGTCGGTAGCGCACTCGACTCTTGATTGTGAGGTCATGAGTTTGAGTCCAGCCAGCGGCAGGTTGGTGTCCCGCCCTTCTGAATGAGGCGGTAAAAACTGAGGTCCTGTGTTGCAGTATGTGCCGGCACGTTAAAGAACCCTCACTGCTCAATGGCTGCATATGCCAAGCATAGGTCAAAATTTGAAGCCTTTCACTGGCATTTGGTGAAGTCTCCATATAAGTGAATGATTTTTGAGTGGGACACTAAACAACAATAAACAAACAAACAAACAAATATAACTATCTTGTTGGCTTGGAAGTTGGTGCTAGGCAGTGCTTACTATGAGAGGAAATCAGAATATATGTACATGTACCCAGAGAAAACCCATGTGTTTGAGCTAGCAACCACAGTGCCGTCCCATGTGCTCCCATGTCCAATCCAAGAATCAAACCTACATGTATAAGTAGGGTGCATTGGTGAGAAGCACTTCCTCAGGAAATCACTAACTCAATTCTCTCTAAATTTGGTACACAGCATTACACAGGTAAGTTTAACAATATTATGTATATGAATCTTGGGTTCATTTTATCCAATAGTGATAAATTTTTGAAAAGTAATTGACCGTAAGACAAGACCTAGGACCGTTTTATCAACACTACCCTTATTCACATCTTTTTGCATATTTGCCACTTTTCAAATTAGATCTTGATTGTAATGAATATTTTTACCGCTAAATTGACAAAGATACATTATTACATGAGTCCAGACATTGCCTCATGCTAGTCATGATGATAGGACCTGATTTGGTGGCACTTCCTCTTGTTAGTCATGAAGATAGAACTTCATTTGATGGCACTTCCTCTTGTTAGTCATGAAGATAGGACTTGATTTGATGGCACTTCCTCTTGTTAGTAATGAAGATAGGACCTGATTGGTAGCACTTCCTCTTGTTAGTCATGAGGATAGGACCTGATGTTGTGGCACTTCCTCTTGTTAGTCATGAAGATAGGACCTGATTTGGTGGCACTTCCTCTTGTTAGTCATGAAGATAGGATCTGATGTGGTGGCACTTCCTCTTGCTAGTTATAAGCATAGGACCTGATGTGCTGGCACTTCCTCTTGTTAGTCATGATGACAGGACCTGAATTGGTGGCACTTCCTCTTGTTAGTCATGAAAAGTAATTGACCGTAAGACAAGACCTAGGACCGTTTTATCAACACTACCCTTATTCACATCTTTTTGCATATTTGCCACTTTTCAAATTAGATCTTGATTGTAATGAATATTTTTACCGCTAAATTGACAAAGATACATTATTACACGAGTCCAGACATTGCCTCATGCTAGTCATGATGATAGGACCTGATTTGGTGGCACTTCCTCTTATTAGTCATGAAGATAGAACTTCATTTGATGGCACTTCCTCTTGTTAGTCATGAAGATAGGACTTGATTTGATGGCACTTCCTCTTGTTAGTAATGAAGACAGGACCTGATTTGGTAGCACTTCCTCTTGTTAGTCATGAGGATAGGACCTGATGTGGTGGCAATTCCTCTTGTTAGTCATGAGGATAGGACTTGATTTGATGGCACTTCCTCTTGTTAGTAATGAAGATAGGACCTGATTTGGTAGCACTTCCTCTTGTAAGTCATGAGGATAGGACTTGATTTGGTGGCACTTTCTCTTGTTAGTCATGAGGATAGGACCTGATGTGGTGGCAATTCCTCTTGTTAGTCATGAGGATAGGACCTGATGTGGTGGCAATTCCTCTTGTTAGTCATGAGGATAGGACCTGATGTTGTGGCACTTCCTCTTGTTAGTCATGAAGATAGGACCTGATTTTGTGGCACTTCCTCTTGTAAGTCATGAGGATAGGACTTGATTTGGTGGCACTTTCTCTTGTTAGTCATGAGGATAGGATCTGATGTGGTGGCACTTCCTCTTGCTAGTTATAAGCATAGGACCTGATGTGGTGGCACTTCCTCTTGTTAGTCATGAGGACAGGACCTGAATTGGTGGCACTTCCTCTTGTTAGTCATGAAGACAGGACCTGATTTAGTGGCACTACCTCTTTTTAGTCATGAAAACAGGACCTGATTTGGTGGCACTTCCTCTTGCTAGTCATAGAGACAGGACCTGAATTGGTGGCACTTCCTCTTATTAGTCATGAGGATAGGACCTGATTTGGTGGCTCTTCCTCTTGTTAGTCATGAAGATAGAACCTGATTTCGTGGCACTTCCTCTTGTTAGTCATGAAAACAAGACCTAATTTGGTGGCACTTCCTCTTGCTAGTCATGAAGACAGGACCTGATTTGGTGGCACTGCCTCTTGTCAGTCATGAATACAGGACCTGATTTAGTGGTACAGCTTCTTGCTAGTCAGGAAGACAGGACCTGATTTGGTCGCACTGCCACTTGCTAGTCATGAAGACAGGACCTGATTTTGTGGCACTGCCTCTTGCTAGTCAGGAAGACAGGACTTTATTTGGTCGTAAGTCACACGTCCTAATTCTTTGAAAAACAGTTGCAAGTCATAAGTGTGGTCTTAATACCAAGTCCAAGACTTGGGACCTTTCATAAAACAGCCCCCTGGATCAAGGGATCTGTAGAAGGGTAACAAGCTTAGTTAACTCATTCACCCCTAAAGTCACATTTGGACTGGTCTAAATCATTGATTTACAGAGGAGTCCATTGTTTTTCAGAGGTTGATGAGTTAAGTGGTATATGTAATACCCTTCTGGACTTTATTGTGTGTTTATGTTTGTTTGATCTTTTTTTTTTACTTCATATATATGTACTGTACATAATCCATACAGAAATTTCTTGTTTTACCCAAATTCTTTTTTTTTATTATTATCATTGTCAAGAAAATCAGAAGTTTTGAACATAGAGGATAACAATGAATCCAAATTACAATATATAACAATTTTCACCTTGGTTGTTTTCACCCTTTATGGACAAAAAAAAAAATATTTGCATGTACCCTGCCTAAAATTTCGCCCTTAAACCATTCAAGCCTAAAGACACATTTGGACTGGCCCAAGTCATAAATTTACCGAAGAGTCCATTGTTTTTCAGGGGTTGATGAGTTAACTGCCATGGTTTCGTGGACAGCCTGCATGTCCATGCTTCAAATATTTGGCTTAAAAATTTCACTTTCATTTCAAACTGGCCTTCTCATCTAAAACTACGGCAAAAATTAAACAGGAACAAAAATTTCTTGGTATAGAGTAGTTCAACATCAATTTATAAACTGGCCTTTCACCCCTAGTATCTAAATGGTATGCTTTTTTTGTTGTTGTTTTAGTCCAAGTCCACTATGGTTAATGGGGTTGAAAAGATCAAGTCTGAAATTTACACTGTAAAATTTAGTAACACAGTCATACTTGCATTAGAGGTCACCTCTGTATCAAGGGCACCTGCTTATAAAGGCCATTCAAACATAATCTTCATTGGTGAATAAATAAGTTAATTTTCTGATTCAATTGCTAAATCTTGAAAACAGAAAATCCATACTTTATTAGCTTACAGAATTTCATGGTATAAACTTTATCAAAATTGATGTATAATATGACTTCACAAGAATGTTTTTAAACATGTGGATTTAATCAACGAAAAAATGTTTACTGGTACTCGTGCTTGTTACCATACTGTATATGCCCAAACTACTGGGAACTCAACTAAATTTGACCTGGGAGGCTAGCTGACATTTCACCTTTTTTTTGTATCTTTTTTTTAAATACATTATCAGCAATACAATAGCTATGTCAGTGACAATATTATCAGTGTATATAATATCTAATCTAGCTGATGTTATCAGTGATGATATATGTATTGATATTTAAGGGGTATAGGTCTATATATTGACAAGTTTCCAAAATATCGACCTGACCTGGTGTGACGTCATATGTAAGAAGTTTACTTCCGGTCAGGAAGGTAAACTTTGAAGCGTGAACGGTGACTGCATGCTTAGAAGTAACATCTCATTATTGACAGACAGATAGAGGCTTTTGAATGAGATTCGGATAACAAGTGGATTTTACGAGTGTTACCTAATCGTATTGACAGCTCACTGGTGTTGTAAGTTTACTGTATCAAACAAATCAGTTGCAGTGATCATGGCTGCCGATCTTACAGGAGGATAAAAAGGACCTGTCAGGTTCAAAAGTTTACTTAATTATGGGGGAAAGTAAGGTCATGTCAAAGGGCGGAAAGCCCTACACCATGGAGGAACTGTTACATATTATTGATTCTAGGGACAAGATGATAGAAGCACAATGTAAGAAAATAGAAGCGCTTGAAAGTCAAGTCCAAACATTGACAGATGAAAGAGATTTGTTACTGAAAGCCTTTGGTTTCAAGGATAGAAATTATGAAAGGTAAGTCTGAATTGACTTTAGTACTGCGGGATTTTTATAAAAATATTTTTATTTTATTTTTTTTACACACTTGGAGCACAATTACAAGTTTTTAAAAAAAAAAGATATTGGGACTGAAATTGATAATGATTTTAAACTGAAAAAATATTTACAATGTAGTCTATTTATACATGTGTGAACAAAGGTCTTTAGCCAGGTAAATACCCTTATTTAAATGTTAACTATAAGAGGGTAAATCAGTTTTGTACTACTTTTTATTTCATCATACATGTACACATGTTCTTGTAGAATATAATAATTCAATATATGTAATACACAAAAGACCAAACAGTCAAAACATGTTTATTTTGTCTGCAGGTTGTAATTACCTGTGGCTGTAGGCTAAAAATGCACATGTATACAAATGTACAATACACATAATTACATGTGTATCATACCCTGTGTCAGAGACATACATTTTTATGACACAGTGTGGTTCATCTGATATTACAGTATGTAATTTATTTAATCCCTTTGTCATGTACATGTATATATATACAAAATGTATACGGTAACAGTACTATCTATCAATAATGAGTTGAAAACTAAAAATGTGTACCGATATATTGTTATCTATGATCAGTTGTTAATCAGGCAGCCCTCTGTAGGACTTAACATTTCTTCTCTCTCAAGAATGTACAAATGTAAATAAACTATACACACTACTGGTACTGGTACAAGAGATTGCATTCCTATATATCTTGTACAATGTAGGTTTATAACGTGACAGAGATATAAAAAGTGAAGAAAAAAGTTGTTTATGAAAATGACTCATAGATGTACGATAAGTTTTTTATGTTCCCGTCTTTGGCTCACCACACATGGGGAAGTGAAAAATTGTATTACTTTCATTGATGATGTCACATTAGTGTATGGCAGAGTGTTTTATACCTTACTGCTAGTCGTGTCTCGTCAGTGTTTTGAAAACTTTTGGCCAATTTAATTTTAACATTCACAAGACTGATGATCCGTCATATGCTACGCATTTTTTTTCCATTTATTAAATAAAATGATATATTTATCATATTATTAAATGTTTCTTTGTCATCGTGATATGGTCATTAAGGAAACTTGAAAACTTAGAAGTGACTTTTTTTAAAGTTGAAAGTGCCTTAAAAAGTAGGCTACATGTACTATTACATGTAAATACATGTACATACGTACATGTACATATACATTTTTTTTTTTACATTTTTTGTACAGTTATGGGACATAAATATTCATCACTTATATGTATGTTATTTTCTTCTTTGTTTTATATAAAATCAACAATTTTTAAATCTCCACAGAATCATTCATTAGACAAAGAAAAATTACAGAATTTACAAAATTACCCTGTGAGAAAAATACTGTCATTTCTGTAAATTGAATAAACATGATAATCTAAAAAAGCATATATTTTAGAAATATGAAATTATCCTACATGTATTATAAATTTGTACAGATTTGTCAAATTCTGGTATGAATGGTGGATTTTATCAGCATTTAAAAATTATTGGTTTTATATAAAACAAAGAAGAAAATAACATACATGTAAGTGGCTAATATCTACGTCCCATGATGTCAAGTACATATATCCATCTGCACATTCATTCATACAAATTTGCTGACATCACAATTAACTATTAAATTATATATATGTATATGTACATAAAAATTTGAATGAACTTCATGTTCAAAGTACATGTAATTACATTGAGATACACATTCAACAAATACATATACGTGTTTATTTGTAAATGGCAATGCACACAATACATGTATCTGCACATTATTTCATACAAATTTGCTGACATCACAATTGCTACTACATGTAATTGCAGCTTTGTTTTAATTCGCATAGGAAACTTCATCTGAACTGAAGAGTAATTATACGTGACGTATGTACATGTATGTACTAAGTATTTATAATTGTGCAAAATATAATCAGAATGTGAACATGTTCATGTCTTGACATTCAGTTATTTATTCAATATTCGTACAACTGTGTTGACATCTCCGTTGCGAGTAATTGCGTATAGAAATTTAAATGAAACTGAAAAGTAATTGACTGCACAGATTTTATCACTAAAGTTATTGGTCAAGCATTCAGGAAAAAAAAATGTAAATGTAATTATGTAATTGTGTATAGCTATTTTACAGTTGCAAACATAATCCCAGGACTACACATTAGGCCATAATTAAAAAAGTATTTGTTTGATGTTCCTTGTTGGATAGGCCCTGACCTGTATACAGTGGAACCTGTCTTGAGAAATCACCCCATCTGCCACTGAAATGTGCTCTCACAAGACCGGTGGTCTCTCAAAAGGCGTTTTATTTACATGTAAATGATTATATGTATTTAACCAAGGGGTTTTCAAAATGTGGTCTCAAAAGACAGGCCTGCGGTCTTGGATGAAAGTGGTCTTTCAAGAAAGGTTCCACTGCCATAACATGTTGTATCAAGGATAGGAAAAAAAATTGAAAAATCACTCGTCCGATTCTGATGGGACAAGTGATTTTGAAAACCACTCATCCCTATAGACACCTTCAGCTTGTGCCAATTTGAACTCATCAACCCCCAAAAAAACAATGGACTCCTCTGTAAATTAATAATGTTAGGCCAGTCCAAATGTGTCTTTAGGAGTGAATGAGGTAATAAACTTTTATGGAACCATCACCAAGACTAACTATTCTTTGGGACTTACATGTATAATTAATTAAAATGGAAGTAAAGGATTTTAAAAGCATCATGTTTATGTGTATTGAAAGATTTTAGAGGCTATAAAGTAAGATGTTAAACATTTTGTACATCCA
This sequence comes from Atrina japonica, assembly GCA_030159075.1. NCBI lineage: Eukaryota > Metazoa > Mollusca > Bivalvia > Pterioida > Pinnidae > Atrina > Atrina japonica. The sequence goes on along the minus strand of BROG01000721.1, from coordinate 227,764 downwards.
GAAAAAGAAAATACTCATTATTGGGGACGAGTATGTACCCAATCCTAACTTCTCGTCCCTATGCCATTTTCACTCATCCAGGATGAGTGGACAGGTACAGACAAAAAACAAAACCAGTCTTTATAGGCAGGTGGTCTTTATATAGAGGTTGATTTGTATACAAATGATACATGTACTGTTGGAAACAGCAAATAACAGTCTTTATGACCTGGTGGTCTTTATCTACAGGTGGTTGCTAAAGAAAGTTTACTGGTCTATTTCAGTTAGCTATTGTACATGTATCTGATTTGAAATACAGTGAGACCTGTCTTGAGAGACCACCGTTTCTGCCACTGAAATTTGGTCTCAAGATAGGAGGTCTCTCAAATGAGTCAGTGGTCTATCAAGACAGGTTCCACTGTACATACATGTACAGTAAAACCTGCTTTAGTGACCACCTGTGCATAAAGACCACCTGGTCATAAAGACTGGTTTTTTCTGTTCCCAGAAGTACCATTTGTGTACAAATTAACCTCTATATATATAAGGACCACCTCCCTATAAAGACTAGTTTTGTTGTGTCCCTAAGGGGGTCTTTATATACAAGTTTCACTGCATATGTATATGCCTTTTTCTATAGTTTCCACAGGGCTGATTTCTAATGCAAAATACCGGTACATGTTTTTTTACCCAATTTGATGACATAAATTCCCAATTTTGTATAGACTACAAATGTACATGTACATGTACATGTATATACATTGTAAGTATATATGTAATCATATAAAAGAGATTCCATTACATGTGGATTCACATGTATGCTAACTATTTTCCCAATTTGACACAAATTCTCAATAAAATTCCCAATTGTTTTGTCAATGGCATTTTCCCAAAATTGACAGAAGAAGGCCTGATGTATATTTGTTATATTGGACTCTACATGTACAGGTATAATTAAGTCCTTTTCAATCAATGGCACTCAGAAATTTTTGACTTCAGACATTTTTATGTTGTGGGCCATAAGGACCCATTAAAATCAGACCTTGCTTTCGTACATCTTGTACATTTATTGGTATATACATGTACTTTTGGGCCATGGCTGCTCACCACATCAAACAAATAATTTTTAAGGATGGCCTGGCGGTGTTTATATGATGTTGTGTGCGAAAGTTTCTCTTCATTGTCAGATGTTCAAATGTTGCTGGAAATTAGACAAGTTGTTTGTTTCAAAGGTTGATGTAAATTGAGTATTACAGGTTTTTGCACCATTTTATATGAATGAGTTTAACTACATACAAAGATACATGTACATCATCACATGTGCAACGTATCAGAGTTGCATGTAAACACTCGCGAAATGTTTCGCTGCAATTCAAACAATTATATTGCAGAAGGTTAAACAGTAACTTTTGTGTTTACATAAGTACATGTTTATCCAATCTTGCCAAAAGCAGCACCTCCATAAAATCATCTTGGGGGGAAAACAAACTTGTTACTTGTAGAATTTGCATGTACATTTACTAAAAGAATCTCTGTCAGCTTAATCAAGGACAGGAAATACTGAGAGGTCATAATTTGAATCCCCAATCTGATTTGGCTTAAACAATAGTAAAATGTGATTTGAAATGACATAAATGTATACATGTACATGTATAACATTGGTATCTAATTAAGAGTACATCTACATATATACAATGTACATGTAGTTCATTTTGGTATCCCTGAAATGGCATAAACATTGTACAAACAGTATCAGTATGTGTTTGAATCCCAAGGTTCAGGATTCAATTCCTGTGACAGACACATGCATGTACCAAAGCCTTTTTAAAAGAATGATTATGTTCCTTCTCCAAGCACTCAGTTTTCTTGCGGAAGGTCGGTGGTCTTTACCCGGGTAACCGGGGTTTCTCCTCCACCAATAAAAACTGGACGCCATCATATGACTGAAAGATTGTTGAGTATGGCGTAAAACAAAAATCAAATCAAACCAAGCACTCAGAATATTAAATCTAAGTTAGTAGTCATGAGTCTTTCAGATGAGACTTAAAACCAATGTTCCAGTCACTGTAGGTAACGCAAGGCACATAAAAAAAACCTCACTACATGTATATTGATTTTGGCATCAGTCCATAGCACAGCCACATGTAAAATTTGTGGTACTTCACCATCAGCTTAAACTTGTGGAGATATGTACCGGTAATTAAGTGAAAAACTCTCTGTGGATATAAAGCCACAGTAAAACTTACATATATATGCTGCACATTGTATACTCTGATTGATATGGTTCAATGTTTACATTTAAGGGCTGTCATTGATAGACTCGATATCCATATATCAATACACAAAATTGATTTGATACGATAATCGATATACTTTTAAAGTATCGATGCATTTCATTATGCATTTCAGAGGATGTATTTTCTTTAACAATTTCCAAAATTTTCCATTTGTTTTACTTTATGTTATTGAAGTATGTTAATATTTTTTTTCTAATTTTTCAATTTGTTCAAATAATGATGTTTACCTTGCAATGATTGCTTTTTTCATCTTCAGATGGTAAAATATACAATAAAACACCTAAATATTACAATTAATCTATTCATTTTGAATGCATTCGTAGAAGTACCAAATTATTCGATTTATCGATATATCGATACTTTTTACTTATCGATACATTGTATATCGATATAGAATTTCTCATCAATAACAGCCCTAGTTTACAAGCATGTACATGTACTGTACATTTTTATTTGTACAACAATGTACATGTACAGAAATGTACAAATTTACATCATATACATGTACATACAAATACATGTACTTACATATACATGTACAGTGGAACCTCGCTATTAAGACCACCTAACTAACTGACTCAAAGTGGCCTTATTAGTGAGGTGGTCTCTTAAGTGAGGTTCTGTACTGATACAGTTTTAATGAAGAGACTGGAAATTCATGGTCTTAATTGTGAGGTGGTCCCCTAAGCAAGGTGGTCTTTAGGCGAGGTTCCACTGTACATACAAATACATGTACATGTAGGGTATACATTGTATACATGTAGTATATATATCATAGTGGGCTAGATCCTGATACTTACAAGTGATATTGTAATTTGATGTCATCATCTACATCTATATCTCAGTCGTTGCACATACACATGAAGTGTATATAATACATGTACAGTTAAGTGCTATTGCATCACACAGTACATGTGCCATTTTAGCCCTTGGTCATTGCTGAGAGGACGAATTTAAAATGTAGGCAAAATTTTCTAGCTTCATGTAGATAACAAGAGTGGACTGTTATGCCACCCATGAGACTACATTGATTTAGGGCGAATTTAAGATGGGGTGAATATGTTTTCTGACGTACATGTAAAAGGGCAAAAATAACCAGGGGCAAAAATTTCTATGCATACATGCAGTATGTACAATTGTACATGTACATGTAGATGGATATGCATGTATGCCTGTAACTACATGTTTAGCTCATTTCGATGAAAAATGAAGAAGCCATGTTTACTATAAACACAAGTTATACAGCAGGCAAAGTAAGATCCTGTGTTTTTGCAAATTGATCACACTTAAAAAAGAAATTGTCTCCAGTTCTTTCATGCCTCAGGGCTTATTTGTATGCATCATCTTATGTGAACACAAACTGATGCGTACACATGTATTGCTGCAAACAACTCTTTCCTTGAGTTCTTTTTTGTCTGGCATGGGACTTTGTGACACTAAATCAGAACTTGATTTATTTTTTAATTATTGTACCGAATCCGTCATAACACAAAGTTCGTGTGTGGCTGAGCCAGAGTATTACATTATAAATCATGTCAATCACCTTATATAGTATACTGGCTATAGTCTGGTCAGGATTGGAGTCTTGTCTGATCCTACAGGTGTAAGCAGATTATCGCTACATGTAAATGATTGTACTCATGAAAGGTCAATGGTCTTGCAGGATTTTTTTGCTGCCCTCTGGAAATGGCGGCCTGTACAGTGTACCTTTTGAATTTTGCAATATTTTCCTCAAATTGGGAAAAATCTTAAAAGCATTAGAAATATATATATATATATATTATATCTGAAAGTAACTTCTCTGATGTTTTAATGTTTAATTTATTTAACGATTGAACGCTTATCAGAGTGCATTTATTGTCAATGTCAATTGTCAGTGTGGATGCCGTTTGAGTGACAAATAAATAGAATGGCACCCGATAGGGTGCCATGAATATTTATCTATCATCCAAGCAGTGTCCATATTGTCAATTAATGCACTCTGACAAGTGTTCATTCCTTATATTTACAATGTACATATCATAGTTTTCAAATTGAAAAATAAAATAATGTATTCCGCCTTATATGTGGTCAGTCTCATGATGATGGAACAGCAAAGTTCAAGGTATAACAGTGAAGTATAGAGTGAATGAAATATCTTGGTGTGACGTCATGTTATGAATGAAGTTACATGTACATCAATGTGTGATGTCATATAAGGAACTTTATTTATAGCTGATATGAACGCTGTCTAGATTAACACCGAGTCTACGGGAAACTGCTGTGAGGAATGTTAATATTCAAATTTAAAAACCTAGCTTTGTATCTTATTTGCTGATGAAAATTCAACTTCATTTTTTTTTTTTTTTCATGTTTATCTTTTGAATTAATTACAGAAAATACTCCTTTTTCTCGCAATGATGAAAAATTTGGAATATTTTGGCTTGAAATTGGGAAAAAATGTTATATTTTGCCATTGAGGATGGGGTCTTATACTGGACTTGCACAGACCCTAAAAACCCTGTCTTGTCCCGGGCATGACCAGGTTTCCATCTTCTTTATTATAATATCAAAAAAACTGACCGGCACCACCACCATATCACTGACAAGTTGTTGAGTGTGGGGTATTACCGTAAGCATCAGTACACATATAATCAACAATTATTCCATCATCAAACAAACAAAACAAAGTTTAAACAAGAAAAAATTTAAAAGTAGTAAAAAAAACGCTGACAGTCTTAAATATCGTACACTAATGCGTATGTGTGGTAAACCACAAAATGTGTGATCAACCGTGAATAAATATTATTGTTTTGTATTTATTTCACATCCAGTGAAGTGTGAATTTCCTTTTATGTCGGAAAATAATCAATAAGTAATCAAAGGAAAATACCCACATTGGAATATTTATTTTTCTCACATTTCCTTCTTCATTAAAAACAGGAAAATAAGTATGATTTAATCTGTCATCCCTTTCGTACAAGTAAACAGATTAACGTAGACAGGTGAGACTTAGTGTACATGTGGCTGTTCATCTCGTGACTGCAGTACCTCTTGTGTTACTCTTAGGAAGACAACAACAACAACAACAAAAACCACAAAATGACAACCCTTGTCTTTCATTTTGATGAGAAGTTGACAAAAGTACATTTACGTGTAATAGCTTAGTATGGCATCTATAAATATGTTTCTTGTTTAAGAACCCTCACTGTTCAATGGCCGTAAGTGCCAAGCATACATGTAGGCCAAAATATGAAGCCCTTCACTGGCATTTGGTGACGTATCCATATGAGTGAAAGATTCTTGAGTGGGATGTTAAACAACAATACAACAACAACACCAACAATGAAAGTAAAAAACTTCATACATGTAAACAATCAGTATTCAGTTTTATCTTTGAAAAATAACAGAAACGACTTCACCTTATTAACCTATTCACCCCTAAAGACACATTTAAAACTGTCAAAGTCATTGATTTACAGAAGAGCCCATTGTTTTTCAGGGCTTGAGTTAAAGACTTCTAGATCTTACATATAGTACAGGTCCATCAATGTGAAGTGGCCCATCCAGGTTTTATCATAAACCAAAACATTACAGTCTATATTGCAAAACTTGGAATTCACAAGTACATAAAACGTCACTGCCTGTATTACTGTAGCTCTAATATTTTTGTTGCTGAAAACATGTCTGTCACCCCTGGTATGATTTTATTTAGATCCGTGGTGTTTGTAAACATATGTCAATTTACATGTACCTTGTAGACCTATATTATATCATCAAATTATAACAATGATATTGTGCCATTATCAACTGTAAACATGGAAATTTATGCGTGGAGGTAATTTACACGTAATATGGGACGAAGAGTTTTTCGTGTAAATTACCACCACCGCAACCAGTCCAATGGATGTGTTAAGAATTATCGTTTAAGACAGGGTGGCCCAGAGTAAACTGGAACCTGTCTTGACTGAGAGACTAATATCATGAAAGATTAATTGTCTTATGAGACCACATTTTGAAAATCCAGTCAGTAACATAACCAAAATATCAGAGAAAATTATGCAAATAACAGGAATATGCAATTAACAGAAACAGTGTTTTATAGTTAGAAATAGTGATTCATGTTCATCTAGTGCTTTCCTTTTTATACGCAAGTATACATGTATAACACTTTATAAACATCCTAGGTACACAAGTAATGGATTCTCAGCATTATGGTAAAATAATGTCATGAAAACAAAATTTTCATTAAACAAAGTTTGGCATGTTCTCATTGGTATTAAAATAATATATCCACAGACGATTTTTTTTATTGTAATCAATACATTTTTCCACGTTTTGGGAAATATTTTATGCAATTAAAAGGAACTCTTGGTTTAACCTATGCAATTAAAAGGAATATTTAACATTATAAGAGAAACAAAATGGTTTTGTGTTTCAAGTTCTTATGTAATAAATAGAGATTATTATTAACCCTTTCACCACCTAGTAACTTAATGGTATGCTCTATTCTATTGTATTAGACCAGTCTATTATGGTCTATGGGGTTGAAAGGGTTAAAGTAACTTGATCCTAAGAGCCGGATCATACTGAGTTGATGGGCAGATCATCAGATCAAAGGAGATGCAAAGCGCAAAGCGTTGGTGATCTGCCACTGTCAAGGAGACGTGATCCAGCTCTTACATGTAGGATCAAGTTACTGTTACTGATATAATGATAAATTTATTATATACCCATCCATAATAAACTAATCAATTAGATACAGCTGTTTCACACGGTAAAATACTGATTTGTTTACATATTGAGATTAGTAACTTCCGGCACTGTTGGTATGGGAGAAGCACATGTAGGTCGCTCAAGAAAATGTCAACTCTACAAAATATGGAGTTTGTTTGTTGATCATGGTAACTTCCAGTATTGTTTATACCATGGGGAGAGTAGTCCTGCTTTGTTTACTACATGTACAAATTTACGTCATCAGTTTCAGAGTGGGGTGATATGGACGCTCTTATGGACTCGACAAGACCAGTCTTTATACATGTAGGGAGTTGGTCTTTATATAGAGATTGATTTGTACACAAATGGTACTATTGGGGACTGCAAAAAATAGTCTTTATGACCAGGTGGTCTTTATACACAGGTGGTCATTAAATTAAGTTTTACTGTAACTACAGTACAGTGTAACCCTGTCTTGAGAGACCAGGGGCTCTGTGGCCGAGTGGTTAGAGCATTGCGCTTTAAATCACAAGGCCTCTCACCTCTGGTTCGAATCCCGCTAGGGTCATTTCGAATTAAGTGGGAAAGTTTGCCAGTTTTCTTGCGGAAGGTCGGTGGTCTTTACCCAGGTAACCGGGGTTTCTCCTCCACCAATAAAAACTGGACACCATCATATGACTGAAAAATTGTTGAGTATGGCGTAAAACAAAAAATCTAAATCAAATCAAAAAATCTTTAGAGACCATGTTTTCTGCCACTGAAATGTGATATCTCTGGACAGGTGGTCCCTTCAAAGATGTTTTATTTCAAGAATCATATTAACAAAATTATTTTTTGATTATGGTCTTAAAAGACAGGTGGTTGTTCATGAAAGTGGTCTCTCAAGACAGGCTTTACTGTTCTTCGTGACATACATTACATACATGTCCATGTACAGTATATATATAAAATAAGAAGATAAAAACAGATGTAATCCTGTAAACAATTTAATTGTGAGTTAAAGTTTGGGTAACCATCAACCGATCAGCCATCAAGTATTATTTTGTCTCCCTGAAAAATTTGAATATCAACATTAATGTGGCTTTCACTTGGGAAGTGCCAAAAAAAACCCAAAAAACACTTCAAATTTAAAATATTATGAGGATACAATGTACATTGTACTAATATCTCATGTGAATTTCATGGAATCCCCTTTCAATTCTTGTATATTTCATAAAAAAAAGATAAATATGCATACATAATATATATCCTAGTTTCTGTGTTTGTCAATTTTGTCCTTGGAAACAAGATATGTTGTCTCAGATATTTAATATTTCTATGTTAATCACCAAGTCAGGTCATAAAAATATCTGATGTATTATATACATGTACAATGTACATCGAAATTAAAGCCAGCTTCAAGGGCAAGTTGAAAGGTACTAGACACCAAAATTGTGATGCTTTAAACCAGGATGTCTCTCTAGATCTCCTCTCGTTGACAAAGTTCCAAGCTTGTGCATATACGTAATTTATACAGTCGCATGCCAAAATTGATGCAACTTTTTATTTTTCTATGTGTTTCATAATTTTCTTATAAAAACTTTTTTTTCAAAAACTATTTCAAAGTCATTTCCTATTCAATTTTAATACAAATTTTCCTAATCCCTATTAGCCATTAAATGTATTGAAGTTTCTCTGTTTGTTTTGATGGTACATTGTAAGTGGGTTCTTGCCTCCACCATTAAAAACATGGCCGCCTCATACATGTAGATCAAACTACACATATATCTCTATCCATATTATCAGACTGCACGCGATCATTGTAGCGGATGGATTCAACAAAAGCATACATGTAGCTCGAGTTGAATCCATACGCTACAGCGATCAAGTGCAGTTTGATGATACAGATAGAAACATTTGTGTGGTTTTGTATTTATTACGTCCCTTTTTTATCAACATGTGTACACAAATTTAAGATTTATTCCACTTTTAATGGTGCTATTCAATATTTTGTATGACATAAATTCCATTTAGAAAAGTAGCTCCAGCTGAATTTCCGTATCTGATGACGTGTACATGTACAATGCAATACGATATTACATATTGCACGGGCATATTAAACTCTGTATTGTAACTATATGATTGCGTATGCATGTAATAAAACTAAATTAGTGTCGAGTGTGGTATTAAACACAGTTTAAACAATTTACAAACACGTACATCAATACATGATAAAATTGTCCTAACAGATGTTTTGAGGTTTATGGTATAAGGTCTATAATTATAATTAAAGTTTTGTTGACTGGCCATGTATGTTTTGAAAAATTGTGAAATTACATGAAATACATGTACAACATATATACGGTACATGTAGAGAAGTCAAGAATAAAAAGTTGCATCACTTTTGGCATAACTCTGTACTTGTAATGTATTGTATATCATTCATATATATATATATATATATATATATATATATATATATATATATATATATATATATATATATATATATATATATATATGATAATTACATTTTTTACATCATCATTGTTTACATAATTCAAAGTAAAATGATAATGATTCATCATTGTTATCTCCGAAAATAAACAAAAATAAATGAAATATCATCTCATGTCTCATGTGACAAGATGATATCATAAATATCCTATATCCAAAATATACATGTAGTACTGAGTTTGAAATGACACAGTAAAACATCATGACTTGTGACCGCCCTTGTCCTACATGTGTTTCTACATGTAGATATTTTCACTTCTTTACTTAAAGTTAACTGCGAAACCATTTTTGTTAATTATTAGCTAATTGTCGGTAATTTAAATTCATATAAAACTAATAAAAAATTGTTTTTAGTATATATTTGTATATGTGATTGTCTACACACTCAAATACACAAAGATACATTTGCACAGACATACAAAGGCACATACCTGTAGCACAGATCCGTACATACTCACATAGACACACAGCAAAGATCCACACATGCTCCCACAGATCCACACATTGAAACCTGAATAAGCATGTAGACACACATGGTCACACATACTCACACAGACACATGCTTACACAGACATATGCTCACAAAGACATACACAATCACAAAGACACATGATCATATAGACACATACTCACATTGATACACACATACTCACACATGCTTACACAGACATATGCTCACAAAGACATGCTCACAAAGACACACAATCACAAAGACACACATGATCACACACACATACTCACATAGATACACACATACTCACACATGCTCACATAGACACATGCACACAGACACAGAGACATACATGCACACACAGATACATTTTGTACACACACACAGAGACATACATGCACACACAGGTACATTTTGTACACACACAAACAGACATACATGCACACACAGGTACATTTTGTACACACACACACACAGACATGCACATACATACTTGCAGACACATGTACATACTGTACACACAGTGACACATACACATGGCAGTGTATATATATATACATATATGTATATAGTAAATAGAAGCTTAAAACTTATGTATGTGTCTGAGCCTTTTATTTTTTGTTATGAATTATTAAAACTTTTATTCATTTGAGCATGATATTGACCAAACATTGCACATATACAATGTAAGTAAAAGACTCGGTGATCCTTGCCAACTACAATACATGGACTTCAATAGGCCTATTAACCTTTACGCCTTTCATATATGTATTTTTTTGTTTTGTTAAGTAGAATGCATTAAAAGTTTTGGGACAACTGGAATGAGGTTTTTAAAATGTTCAGGTTAAGAATTTAAACTTTAAACTTGTCATTTTAATGTAATATCCTGTAGTAGATGTTGTTTACACCAAGGTCAGGGTGTTCTTCATTGGTGTTGTGACACAGCTTACACTCTTATACATATAATTAAACAAATTTTGTTGAAAGAAATTTTCTGTAGAATACAAATATTTTGCTACATTTCTAAATACATTCAAAATAGTGAGATAAAATTTCGGTTAGTACTACATGCATGTGAACATGTGCATGCATGAAATCACATTAAAGAAAGCATTGCTTTTTAGATTGACAGGACAAATTGTCTGGAGAGCTAATGTCATACTCCAACCTCATGGGTTTTCGGCAATCTAAGGACCCTTCCAATTGATCTGATGTGAACAGAGATGTAATGAAATGGTCAAATGCAATATATCGTCAAAAGCATATGATGCAGCAATATAGTGGCAGACACAAAATGTAGACAAAAAAATTAAAACCTGGGCTGTAACATTTGAAATAACATTTGAAATAACATTTGAAATAACATTTGAAATAACATTTGAAATAATACATAGTAGAGCTTTCACTTTTCATCCTTATGAATTATGTAATCCTTATTATCACTCCTTTCAGTTTCAATTGTGACCTTTGACCTTGGGGGCCTCTGTGGCTGAGTGGTCAGAGCAACGCAGTTTGAACCATGAAGTCTCTCAATTCTGGTCAGCACAGGTTTGAGCCTTGCTGGAACCTAAGCTGATTTTTGTGAGAAAGTTTGTCAGTTTTACTTGTGGAAGGCCATTGGTCTCTTTCTGGTTATATTGTAATCGGGTTCTCTCCTCCACCAATAATAACTGGCCACCATCATGTAAATGAAAAATTGTTGAGTGTAGCGTAAAACACTATTCAAAATCAAACTTTTGACCTTGTGATCTAGATGATTCCATTTGACGTACTGTTTGGTCAGTTTCTGGGATACAATGGTGCCACCAGCAAGCTAAGTTGTCTGCTGACAGTTCTTGACCATGTATATGTATCAAGTAATCTTTCAAAATCTAGCCGGCGGCAAATTAGTTTCCTATCTTTCAGATGAGACTGTAAAAACTGAGGTACGTGTCACAGTAGGTGTCGGCAAGTTAAAGAACCCTCACTGCTCAATGGCCGTAAGTGCCGAGCATAGGCCGAAGTTTGAAGCCCTTCACCGGCATTTGGTGACGTCTTCATATGAATGAAATATTCTTGAGTGGGACGTTAAACAACAATACAAACAACAAAATAAAAATACACGTATCTGAAACAATGTAAGTACACGTATGAAAGTGATTGTGAAATGAACATCCATTTTGTTTTAGATCAGTTTGATGTGTATGTAGCTGTTACATGTATGTTGACCCACGTTTAAGTTACAAACATCACCTGAAGTTGTACAGCCAAGAATAAGTCCACAGATAATGGCTGTTATCTAGTGATGAAAGACCTTTTTTTAGTACATGTACATAAACGGGGGCAGTTAATGCTTTGCTATGTTAATTAAGATGAGATTTATAGAGGAAATTGTTTTTAGTTCTTCACATAGTTTTGTATTAATGAAAGGCTTTGTAGTTTTTCACTGAGCAGCGCAGGACAAAAATGCTGTATAAACACCTTGTTAGGATTTTATCTCAAATTTTAGTTCTTGATAAATGTATACATGTATGTACTGTAAACACATTTCGTTTTGTCAAAGAAAAAAATCTCATTTCAAAGCTTGTCTTCTGTTTTTGAACAGTTAATTGATGTCAAGTAAACTTTTCACCTGTTCAAATAGAGACACGAGTACTTGTTTTTGAGTCGTAAGCAACAAGCTGATATCTAGCCAGTTTGACAGATTTCTGTTTTTTGTCATGTCCCAATTTTTGTATAACAATTGTCAAAACCTTCAATCTCCAAAAGACTTTTAGAACATACCATACCCACTGATATTTGTGATATATACATGTGTACATGTATGAAATGTACATGCCATTTACAGATTGTCTGTTTACATTGTTGCTGTCTTTTTTGGAAATCACATACATCTACATTTAAGTCTAAATGAGGTGAAACCTAGCTGAGAAGCTCTGGCGTCAGATTTTATCTACTAGGTGTATTCAACTGGCAGATCGATTTAAACTACAGTTGGTAAATTGATACTTTAGTAAAAGTTAAAGAAAGAAAATCGTACTTATATATCTCCTTAAATAATCTGTCGAAATTTTCAAAACTAATAACAAGGGGTAGATAGATCTTGGGAAAATTTAATTTCTGTTTAATCTGTATGAAATGAACATTAATTATATTTGTACTTTGGAAAGTAAATTATCTATATTGTTATATATTTGTCATTTTTTTTTTTTTCTCTTTATGATTTCTCATTTCTAGTCATTTAGTCTGCTGTTCTGAATTTCTTTCTTTAATTATATTGCCGAGTATGTGAGTGGGCAGATATCTCATTTTGAACCACAAAAGCTTAGCTGTGTGGTCAAATCTGAGACTGTTAACACCTCTACCCCTAAGTATCTATACGATATGCTTTGTTTCTATTATCCCATCATCGTAAAACCATAAAAACCATGGTCTGAAATCGCCATACTCTTTCCTACCCGTGGTCTCATGCGAACCAAAATCCCACATTCTTCAACCAATCAGATCGAGGCTTTTAAACAATTTCAGAATTGTATTGGATCAACATATTATGTGATAACCTCTGTTGCCGATCACAACTACTCAGTACTGTGATTGTATAAATTGGACAACACCTTCTCCGTATAAATGTTCATTAGCTATGAGAGATTTCAGTTGCTTGAGACCACCGTGTTTTTACGAAGATGCTATTATCCTTAACCTGTCTATTTTGGTCTGTTGTGTTGAACAGGTTAAATGTGGTTGTCAACTACATGTATATCAGTATACATCATTCAACAGCAAAATACAAGAGCTTCTGGTCACTGAGTTAGGAGGCATTTTTGTCACCGAGGTTAGAGAGGAGCTTTCTGTCACAGAGGTCAGATGAACCTTCTGTCACTGAGTTAAGAGGATCTTTCTGTCACTCAGGTCAGAGGTTCTGTTGCTGAGGTTAGAGGAACTTTCTGTCACTGAGGTTAGAGTAGCTTTCTGTCATAGAAGTCAGAAGGACCTAGACGGACCTTCTGCCATAGAGTTAAGAGGAGCTTTATGTCACTGAGGTCAGAAGAGTTTTCTGTCACTGAGGTTAGAGGGGCTTTCTGTCACTGAGGTTAGAGTAACTTTCTGTCAATGAGGTCAGAGGAGCTTTCTAGATCTGTCAGTGAGGTTAGAGAAGCTTTCTATCACTGAGGTTGGTGGAACTTTCTGTAACTGAGGTTAGAGGATCTTTCTGTCACTGAGGTTAGAGTAGCTTTCTGTCATTGAGGTTGAAAGAACTTTCTGTCACTGAGGTTTGAGAGGCTTTCTGTCTCTAAGGTCAGAGGGGCTTTCTTTCACAGAGGTTAGAGAAGTTTTCTGTCACAAAGGTCAGAGTGGCCTTCTGTCACTGAGGTTAGAGTAGCTTTCTGTCATTGAGGTCAGAGGAGCTTTCTCATTCTGTGACTACATGTAAGGTTGGAGGAACTTTCTATCACTGAGGTGAACAAGTTGTATGTCCTACATAACACATATTTTAATAAGTAAATAATCTGTGTTTAGATAAGATATCAACTTCAGTGTTGGTATTGTTTTTCCCATGTTTAAAACAGGGTTGATTTATCTGTAATATTACCATACATGATAAACGTATTACATGTACATGCCTAAATTAATTGAAGATACCTATACATATTATTTCATTATCTGGGATATTCGATGATTTAATGTGAAATTTCAGACTTAGCTGTTGGATATCCATGTCAAGTGACCTGTATAAAAACCTATATTGATCATATATTTCATGAACATAAAAATTACATGTACTTACAGTGAAACTTGTATATAACGACCTCCTTAGGGACACAAGAAAACCAGTCTTTATAGGGAGGTGGTCTTTATATAGAGGTTGATTTGTACACAAATGGTATTATTGGGAAAGCAAAAAATGGTCTTTATGACCAGGTGGTCTTTATACACAAGTGGTCACTAAAGCAGGTTTAACTGTTCTTTTAAACATTTTATCAGATGATTAAGTATGATATAATATTTCAGAATTGTTTATTATCCCAGAAGAGTGACTTGGTTTAGAAATTTATGTTTATCATGCATTTATGAACAAAAAAAATTTCATGTTTTTATACATTTAATTCATTCTTACAATATAGAATTTCTTTCCCATGGGAATGATTTATTGGCAGCTAAAACTAATACATGTAAACAGAAAAGATACAGTACACTATAGGTCACACTAAATTTGTTTACCTTTTCATTTTTATTATGTAATATATAAATATATATATATATATAATATATAAGCACAGCCCAGATTGGATCCTTGGATGAGATTGTATGGCGTCACCATGTCAACACGTGGGTTTTCTGAGGGTACTCTGGTTTCCTTCCACAGCAAGCACCTGCCAACGCAAACATCAGAGCCAATGAGAGACATTTATATAAGTTAATGACTGTTTTAAAATAGGTAAAATTTATAATTTAGAGATTCGTCCTCTCGTGTAAAGACGAAAAAGGATAATATTGAATGGGGCAAAAATGTCCTGGTGTATATGGAGTTTTTGGACCATAGCATTGACTCTGTCATACATTGTAGATAAATAACCACAAACAACTTCTACACATATTATTGTAATAAAGTGATGATTAATTAGCTTCTCTCAATCTGATGTGTTAATTGGAGTTATCTCTGACTTATTGTTTTCACAGATGTGTTGTCAGGTTATAGTAAATGTACCATATATTGGGTTCCAATCAAAACAATTTACTTGTAGATCAGTGATGCTTTGTCTAGCTATTTATACCATACAGAGAAACTTGTAAATAAAGACCTCCGTTCGGGACACAACAAAACCAGTTGTTATAGGGAGGTGGTCTTTATATAGAGGTTGATTTGTTCACAAATGGTACTATTGGGGACAGCAAAAAATGGTCTTTGTGACCAGGTGGTCTTTACACACAGATGGTCACTAAACCAGGTTTTACTGTACATGTATACGTGTGATATTACTCAGGGTTTACATTTAACATTTTTTCAAGTGGCCCACAGGGCCAGTAGCAGGAAAAATTTACAATGGAATTTTGTTAATAACATGGAAAGACCACCTGTCTTTTAAGACCACCTTCTGGATACCACTTGATTACACTTTTAAATAAAACCTCTTTTGAGAGACACCTGTCTTGAGATACCACATTTTATTGGCAGATCTAGTTGGAGATGGGATGCTCTCCTAAGACGTGTTTCACTGTAATTTGACCTCTACTGATTTTGGGATGATAGTATCCGTGGTATTGATTAGAATGTGTAAATATTTGAATTTATAGAAATTGGAGACATAAATAAATCTTCTTTTACAGTCCTCTAGAGCTTTTCAAATTTCACACAGAAATGTTCATGTTTCACTTAAAGAATGTTTTGTTCCGTTAAATATTTTGTTGTGATATGTCATTAGAATTTTTTTTTTTCATATTCCGAAATATTATCTAGTATTGTGTTAAGAATTATGTGTTTTATATGTTCATTAAAAATTTCATAACCCCAGCTGTAGGTAAGGTGCCACACATTTAGAGCTATGCTATGGACTTGAATATACATGTTTATTAAAATCAACCATTACTCAAGACATTTGTTTTAAACCATATCTACCCCAAACATTTATTTCTTATACTTGGCAATTACCGAAGGAACTGACTGTATACATTTTCCTGAAAATTTTTCTTTCCGTATAATTTTCACTATTTTTGTCCTTAGATGACAAGGTAAATTTAAATTGAAATAAAAATTTCAAGCTAAATACAGTGAAATTTGTTATGTATATAACAACCGGTCTTTATAGGGAGGTGGTCTTTACATAGAGGTTGATTTATACACAAATAGTACAATTGGGGACAACAAAAAACGACCTTTATGACCAGGTGGTCTTTATACACAAGTGGTCGTTAAAGCAGGTCTCACTGTAATTGATACATGGATAAACAAGCCATCCATGAGACCATGGTGATTATGAGGGAATTTAAGACGGGATGAATATGTTTCCTGTCGTCAAAGGGCGAAAATAAGCGGAGACGAAAATTTCCAGATCTACAATACATGTACAGTAATACCTGCTATAGCGCCCACCTCTATATAAGGATTACCTGTTTATAAAGACCAATATTTTCAAGTCCCTTAACTGCATACTTCAACAAAATTAAACCTGTGTATAAGGGTCACCTGCACATAAAGGTCAATATTTTCTCATCCCTTGGGTGTCCCCTATATACAGGTTTTACTGTACTTAGAATGACAAGTCAGGATTCAAACCCCATACATTCCACTTGCCAGGGAAACACTCTATATTGGTCTTCTATCTCTGGTTATGATCTTGGAAATATGTACTGCAATTTTGTCACATTTATTTCGGCATTTGCACATCAGTATATATGTACCACAACACAGGAATAGCATGTTTGTTTATTTGTTTGCTGTTCTAACAATTACTCTTTATGGTCACATTATTTTTTAATCAAAACATTTTGATAGAATAGTCTGTATTTTATATATTTCAATTTCAAATTTTTGTTGTCGTAATAATTTGTGGTCATTGAATTTTAACAGAATCGAACCGTAACAAAAGCATATCTGTATAATCTGTTATGTCAATCGTAAACAATGTTTTCTCATAGTGTCGAAAGAATGAGCAACTTCTTCAAAAACTTAAATGTCAACATGGTTGTAATTCCAAATATTTCTATTGGCATATCTCATAAGTCTGTAGTCAAAACATTGCCACGATTTGTGTGAATGAGTTTGAAGTCTTATCGGAGTGTTGGTATTCATTTATTTGAATTTCCTTAGATTGGTGAACTCTGTTTGACAAAAGAAGTTTGAGCCAGGAAAAGCTGACTATAATAAAAAAAAATTTGAAAAACTGAAGTGTTAATGGGATTTATTGATTAGTTTAATCGGCACCTGTGTATTCAATGAAATATTTCTCTCCAGGGAAGCGATACACAACATGTGTGGAGAAGTTTATAAAATATTAAAATTTGTTAAGTTCATGCCTCGAGCCAGTACAATTTGATATACTGGACAGGGTCGTGGGGAAGGAGGGCGGGGTTATTTTTGCCTGTTCTGTCTGTTTGTCCATTGTCTTTTAATTGCCTTAAAGCTTAATTTTTTTCTGAATCAAAGAAGAGAGAGGCTTTATCAAAGTATGTTTGCCAAAATCAAAATGAATAAATTTTTCTCTTATTTTTGACATGTAATCTGGCGAAAAAGTACAATGGTCAATGGTTAGTTATAGACAGGTGAGTGGGTATGTACTACATGTATGTGGAATGGTCAATGGTTAGGTACAGGCAAATGAGTGGGTAGGTAGAATGGTCAGTGGTTAGTTACAGGCAGATGAGTGGGTAGGTAGAATGGTCAGTGGTTAGTTACAGGCAGATGAGTGGGTAGGTAGAATGGTCAGTGGTTAGGTACAGGCAGGTAAGTGGGTAGGTAGAAGGGTTGATGGCTAGTTACAGGCAGATGAGTGGGTAGATAGAAGGGTTGATGGCTAGGTACAGGCAGATGAGTGGGTAGGTAGAATTGTCAGTGGTTAGGTACAGGCAGACGAGTGGGTATGTAGAAGGGTTGATGGCTAGGTACAGGCAGATGAGTGGGTAGGTGGGTAGGTAGAAGGGTTGGGTAGATGAAGGGTAGGCTACAGGCAGATGATGGGTAGGTACAGGCAGGTAGATAGAAGGGTTGGTTGAGTGGGTATGAAGGGTTGTTACAGGCAGGTGAGTGGGTAGATAGAAGGGATGATGGCTAGATACAGGCATGATGAGTGGGTATGGCTAGGTAGAAGGTGGGTTGATGTCTAGTTACAGGCAGATGAGTGTGGGTAGATAGAAGGGGCAGGTTGGGTATGAAGGGTAGGTAGTTACAGGCAGATGAGTGGGTAGGTAGAATTGTCAGTGGTTAGGTACAGGCAGATGAGTGATGGGGTAGGTACAGGCAGAGAGTGAGATGGGTATGGTAGACAGGGATTGATAGGCTAGGTACAGGCAGATGAGTGGGTGGGTAGATAGAAGGCAGATGAGTTAGATGGCTAGTTACAGGCAGATGAGTGGGTAGATAGAAGGGTTGATGGCTAAGGGGCATGATGGCTAGGTACAGGCAGATGGCTAGTTACAGGGTAGGGGTAGAAGAAGGGTTGATGGCTAGGTACAGGCAGATGAGTGGGTAGGTAGAAGGGTTGATGGCTAGTTACAGGCAGATGAGTGGGTAGAATGGTTGATGGCTATAGAAGGGTTGATGGCTAGGTACAGGCAGATGAGTGGGTAGGTAGAAGGGTTGATGGCTAGGTACAGGCAGATGAGTGGGTAGGTAGAAGGGTTGATGGCTAGGTACAGGCAGATGAGTGGGTAGGTAGAAGGGTTGATGGCTAGGTACAGGCAGGTGAGTGGATTGGTGATTACTGTACATACAGACAGATGAGTTGGCAGGTACAGGTACAATAAGGTTTAGACAGATGCCAGGGTACAATTGTAGGTAGATGGGTTGATGGCTACATATAGGTACAGGCAGATGGGTGGATAAGTAGATATAGGTAGGCAGATAGTTCTAGATACATGTAGATGGGTTGGTGGATAGATATATAGGCAGATGTGTGGATAGGTATACAAGTATATGGATGGTTAAATGTAGGGATACATGTAGGTAGGCAAATGTCAGTGGGTAAATTTGTTGACATTGTTCTAGTACTCCTGTACCTATATTTGTAAGTGTGTGAATTCTTCTTCATAAAAATCTCATGATGAAAATTAATGGACAGATTTTGTACATGAAATGCAATTAGATCAGCAAGATTTGGGGGGAATATCCACTGATGTAGATAAGATATCAATGGTAACAAATTAGATGATGAACAGACAGACAGTGTAACCTGTGTCATGTGAAGTTGCATGCTCCACTGACAATGATAAACAGTGGTAGTAAATGCTGGGAACAAACTCATTGCAATGTTTCAACATGCAGAGAGCGACTGCACATCTACATGTAGTATACATGTATAAATGTATTTGTAACACACCACTCACAGTATCACAGCGATTTTCCTACACGTACGTCAATTTTTGGGGTCCATTTATAGGACCCATTACCTATGCGAAATGGCTTATATTTTCCCCACAGAATATGCAGTAAATTCAAAATTTGGAATTTCAGAATAAATGTTAAAGTATTTTCAAACAGATGTCTCAAATGCAGTTTTTTTCTGTTTTAGTTGTGTTGTTTATTTTCCAGGTTTTCCTGATCCTGGATCCAGAATTCAGGAAGCAGGAAAATCCCTGTATCAGTATGTGTAAATATATGTACTGTATACATGTATATATGTAGCACTCCACCTTGGTGGCATTGGCCTTGCAAGCTGAAGGCTACAGGTCTCGATTCTTAGTATACATGTAAGGTCATAACTGAGATTAAATCAAATAAAGGCAGGGGCACTTTTTTGCCAAGTATCTGGTAATAGTCATGATGGGGATGGGGTGGCGGGGGATAATCTATCAGAAAAAGGCTTAGAACTGAGGTTCCATGTTATGGTGGGCGGAGCACTTTAAATAGCCACAATGCATTTCCAAAAGGCCTTGGGACATGTCATAATTTATGACTAGAGATGTTTCAATATACAAGTTATGTACATGTAAGTGAAAGTTTTTAATGAACTGCAAGAAATATATTTATGTTGTTTATATTTTGCTATTCAATGTCCATGTACGTTATCCTACATTTGTACCAGTCAACACATTGATAGACGTTGTTCAATTTTGTCTCCTTTACAAACACATACCCATACATGTATGTAACATACATACTGTCTTTATGGTAAAGTTCATTCCAACACCATGTATAGAAAGTAATTGGCATAAAGAAACTATTTAGATCAGTTTTTCTGCTGAACCGTATTGACTGCTTTTGCCTGGCTAGAAATTCCTAAATTCCCTGATACATTGTATTTAGAGAATTTGTTAAGATGTACTGCTTGAGAAACTATAACCTCATCGATTTGTACTTGCTTTTTACTTGGTGTATCTATACATGTACGTTACATGTACTTGTTTATCGGCAAAGATCAATAGAAAAAATATAAAACAAGTTGCTTGGTCCTCTCCTTATGCCAGTCAAGAAAATATCTTGTGTTTATAGAATTATTACAACACATGTGTATTTAAAAAGATGCCTCAGTAAGCTAATTTTAAAGATATTTTGCTCGTAAATTTTTGTTGATAACAGTTCATATTTTAGTAAATGAAAAAAAAAAAGTTTAACACATGTCTTGAATACATCATCTCAAATTTTGACATTTCATGATGTTCTCGATTTTGTGATAAACTTTTAAAAATGGGGTCATTTTTTAACTGGTAATTTCTCTGCTGGTCCTGACTCATTCATTGGTGTGTGTTACATAAAAAGTCAGGCTTTCCAGTTTTTAGAATTTATCTAAAATAATTATATGGCTATATGTTTTACATTCATGTTTTCTAGTTTTTAGAACCAGATTATTTGTATATATCTGTAGTAAATCTTCTTTAGAAGAGGAAACTCTTGTTTTATTTTTTCAGTTATCTAAACACATGTAGATTTATTTATATTTATTTCTTTTTTAGTTTAAATGGTTTCTCAAAACATTAAATAATTTGAAATGCAATGTACATGTACATGTATATAGATACATACAGGAAGCTTTAGGGAGTTCTGAAAAGAGTTGTAATGTTCTGTTTTTGTTAAGAACACTTAGTCTAAACATATTTTATTTTATGCATGTAATTTCATAAAAAAGATATTAGGCAAAAGTTAGTACTATATATATATAGTACATGTACATTATGGATGTCTTCTCTAAGTTGAAAACATGGAATTGCTATTGTCACTACCAAGCCATCTTTAACTCAATAACGCCTGGAAAACGATAGACTCTTCTTTAAATCAATGAGTTTGACCAATCCAAATGTGTCTTTAGGGGTGAATGGATTTACTTTAACTACCACCTTAACTTGCCATGATAGACTGATGGACAGATGGACGAACACAGACAAAACCTGTAATCCCTGATCTCAACACTAGAGGACTTATTACTGTACCCATATGGCATTTCTTTTGGCTGTTTGATTTATGCATGGACCCTGTAAAGATCCTGTAAAGACCCTATAAAGATCCTGTAAAGGCCCTGTAAAGGCCCTGTAAAGGTCCTGTAAAGACCCTGTAAAGATCCTGTAAAGACCCTGTAAATATCCTGTAATGGTCCTGTAAAGACCCTGTAAAGATCCTGTAAAGACCTTGTAAAGACCTTGTAAAGATCCTGTAAAGACCCTGTAAAGATCCTGTAAAGGTCCTGTAAAGACCCTGTAAAGATCCTGTAAAGACCCTGTAAAGATCCTGTAATGGTCCTGTAAAGACCCTGTAAAGACCTTGTAAAGACCCTGTAAAGATCCTGTAAAGACCCTGTAAAGATCCTGTAAAGATCCTGTAAAGATCCTGTAAAGACCCTGTAAAGACCCTGTAAAGATCCTGTAAAGATCCTGTAAAGACCCTGTAAAGATCCTGTAAAGATCCTGTAAAGGTCTTGTATAGACCCTGTAAAGGTCCTGTAAAGATCCTGTAAAGATCCTGTAAAAATCCTGTAAAGATCCTGTAAAGACCCTGTAAAGACCCTGTAAAGATCCTGTAAAGACTCTGTAAAGATCTTGTAAAGACCCTGTAAAAATCCTGTAAAGACCCTGTAAAGGTTCTGTAAAGATCCTGTAAAGACCCTGTAAAAATCCTGTAAAGATCCTGTAAAGACCCTGTAAAGATCCTGTAAAGACCCTGTAAAGATCGGTCTTTCAATCATTACCCTGTGGTGTTTATTATCATCCTGTTAATTAGCACTTTGATTTCTATAATTTGATGTGTGTATCGGAATGGTTCCAATTACTAGAATCAAAGTGCAAGGAACGAGTATCATTGGGGTTAGAGTCACATCCTGTACATGTAAATGTGTAGTTATTCTAAATACCTTCATTGTACAGGTACATATACATATTGTGTCAAACCATTCTATAGAACTATTTCATCATACACTATCATACAACGGTACAGACTGGAACCTGGCCTAAAAAAAGACCACCTCGCTTAGGAGATCACTTCCTGTTTAAGACCAAAAATAGTCTCTTTTATACAGTTTCACACGATATACCGCCACCTTTTGTTTTTCTTAATTTTGGTAGTATAATGGGTTACTGTATAGTTGCTTTTATTTGCGGGGGATTTAATTTCGCTATATTCGCAGTCAAAGGAAACACAGTGAAATTAAATACCCATGAATATGATATTCTATACTTTTGAAGCATCAGAAAGACAATAATTAACAATCAAATTTTAAAAAAATCATTTCCAATTAAAATGAGTTCATATATAACCAGATTTGGTATGCACGAATCACAAAATGTTTATAAGCTTTACTTCAACTCCTATAATACTTCTGTTTTGATAATGGTGATGCACGAAATTTAATACCGTGAACAAGTTCCTTTCAGAAAAACGTGAAATTTTTTCCCTATGAAATTAAGCAACTATATAGTATATATCGAGGTTTACGATTTTTAAAGTGTGGTCATTTTCATGTCTTTAATCCCTACTGTATCATATCCTGTTTACAACTCACTATCATAAATTGGGATGTTATGTCCATTGTTTGAAGTTTGATCAATTTGGTCACTCTATTAAAATGGCCAGAATTAAGCCATCCAATACATGTACATCAAATCATGTTTGATAGCCGCAAAATATCGATCTGTTTCTTACATTTACCTGGAAACATTTCCAATGTTAAAATATTTAAATGAAATCTTTAACAGGCTAGTAATACAAAGGCTTTAGGTTTATATCCATGATCAACTTATAATTATTTCCTGAAGTGTGATAATTGCTATGTGAATATGTGACGTGACGATCTTTTTCCAACTCTTGTGGAAGCGAGATTCGAAATTTTTGACACTTGATGTTTGAGTTATCTCCCTTAGTGGTCTTAATATTAAGTTAACATGCAATCGTCGGCTAACAGATTTCCTCTGGCGAATGTTCATATTCAGATCAAAATATGGATACAAGTTTGTTGGTTTACATGTACATGTTCTTCATGTTGTAACACTTACAATGGTTCTGTTTCACGTGTTCATTTATCTCTTAACCAATGTTAAGTTGGCATCAATCAATATCTTCAGGGCCTGGCACCATAAAAACCTAAGAATTACTTAAGTCTAAAAATTATACTCAACGTTGGCTAATCCTGAAATCTGATTGGCCCAGCAGGCCAAGTTGAGAAGAAGTTTTATGGTGCCAGGGCCGGATCTAAGACTTTAAGAGTTATTTATTTTTTTCCGCTGGGGATTGTGGATCAAGGAAATGTTGGTTTTTGATTTGATATGTTCCCTCAAATTTCATCCAATGTTAGTTCATGTTATATGTTATTTTATAATCAGTAACATGAGGTTAATTAATTCCTCTTATCACTGAATGGTCAGAGCATCACACTTTGAACCTTAAGTCTCTCACTTCTGGTCAGCGCAGGTTTGAGCCCTGTTGGAACCTAAGCTAATTTTTGTGAGAAAGTTTGCCAGTTTACTTGCCGGCGACCAGTGGTCTCTTCCCAAGAACATTGTAAATGGGTTCTCTCTTCTACCATTAAAGATTGGCTGCCATCAAAATCAAAATTATGGTAATTATTTAGCCATGTTTGCCTGAGTTATGGGACTTTAAATTCTTCATGTTTGTTTGTTTGTTTATTGTTGTTTAACGTCCCACTCAAGAATATTTCACTCATATAGAGACATCACTAAATATCGATGAAGGCTTAAAATTTTGGCCTATGCTCGGCACTTACGGCCATTGAGCAGTGAGGGTTCTTTAATGTGCCGACACCTACTGTGACACAGGACCTCAGATTTTACTCTCATCCGACAGACAGGAAACCAACCTGCTGTCGGCTGGACTCGAACTCACAATCTCACGATCAAGAGTCGAGTGTGCTACCAACTGAGCCAGGCCGGCTCAAATTCTTCATGAATAGCTTGGTTGTAGAAACTTATTCCAACCAATAGTGATATTTCAGTATTGATACTATGGACCTATTATAACATTTCATGATCCTAACTCATCAACCCCTGAAAAACAATGGACTCTTCTGTAAATCAATGACATAGACCAGTTCAAATGTGTCTTTAGGGGTGAATGAGTTAATTTGCTGAGCCTTTGCCAGACGCTCAGCATACAACACATAAGCCTTTCAGATGAGACTTAAAACCGAGGGTATGTGTCATGGTAGGCATGTCACGTAAAGAGAATCCTCACTGCATCTCCATATACATATAAGTAGATTTACTGATTTTGCAGTTCTCATCCAAAGTTTAATGTTGATATATGTACAGTGTACAGGTATGTACATAATGTCTGTGCATCTGGTGGATCTAAGTGTACTTGTTACATGTATGTAGTAAATCAGTACAACAGTATGAGTCATTATAGGTCACCTGAGTCACTCAGGCATCTCTCATATTGAGCTCTGTTCTGTCTGTCATCATAGAACATGTGTTCTGTGAGTGTTTGTCAACTTTAAAACACCATCAGGTCAATTTTCATCAAAGTTGACAAATTGCTTAGGAAAAGCTTGAGGATTTGGTAGATACATGTAGGGTTGGTAAAGCTGAAATGTATGAAAGTAGAGTGGGTAAAGCTTAAAGAATTGATAGGTAAGGTGGGCAGAGTTTAAGGAATTGGTTAGATAGGATGGGTAAAGGTTAAGGAATTGGTAGGTAGGTGGGCAAGGGTTAAGGAATTGGTAGATAGGGTGGGTAAAGCTGAAGTGAATGAACAATAATATGGGTAAAGGTTAAGGAATAGATAGAGAGAATTGGTAAAGGTTAAGAAATTGGTAGGTAGGGTAGGTAAAGCTTAAGGAATTGGTAGATAGGATGGGTAAGTAATAAAGAATTGGTAGTTAGGGTAGGTAAAGGTTAAAAAATTGTTGATAGGGTGGGTAAAGGTTAAGGAATTGGTAGGTAGGGTGGGTAAAGCTTATGGAATTGAATTGGTAGATAAGGTGCGTATAACTTAAGGAAAAAGTAGATGGCTGGTTAAAGCTCTCAGGTTTTGGAGACAAGGGGGAGGGGTAGAGCTTGAAGGTTCGGTAGATAGGGTGGGCAAATCTTAAGATTCAGTAGATATAAATGTATACAAGTTTGGGAGACAGGGCAGATAAAATTTAAGGGTTTGGTAGATATGTGGTAAAGCTCACAGGTTTTGATGACCAGAGGATTTGAAAAGTTTAAGTGTTTGGTAGACAGGGCCGGTAAAGCTTAAGGGTTTGGTAGACAGTAGGATAAGCTTGAGGGTTTGGTAGACAGGGTGGGTAAAGATCAAGGGTTTGGTAGACAGGGTCAATAAATCTTAAGGGTTTGGTAGACAGGGGAAGTAAAGGTTAAGGGTTTAGAAGACAGTGGGTTAAGCTTGAGGGTTAAGTAGACAGGGCAGGTGAAGTTTCAGGTTTTGGTAGATAGGATAGGTGATGCTTAAGGATTTTGTAGACAGGGCAAGGGAATCTTAAGGGTTTGTTAGACAGGGCAGGTAGAGCTTAAGGGTTTGGTAGACAGGGCAGGTACAATGTAAAACTTAGGTGTTTGGGAAACAGTGGGTTAAGCTTAATGGTCTTCTGAGAATATTATTTTGTAAAACATTTTTTAGTTCTTGTTTTCAAATATTTTATTTGTGATTTAATTAAACTATGAAAATTCTGCATATAGAAAGTGAATGTTGAAGAAGAGAATGTCTATATGGTTTTGGCAGGATACATGTATGACCCTTAAGAGAATAGAAATATATATTGTACAAAAAAACAAGAAAACAGTTACAGTTTACCCACAGATAGGAAGCTTAAGGGAATTAAAAAAATCAATATCACACTTAGAAATGTACTTAAAATTATACACAAGTGTGATAACAGATGTTTAATATTCTTGTAAGAACTATGTACTTTTATTTATTTATTTTTTGGGGGGATAGGAAGGGATGTTTTTGTAGTTGTTGTTTTTTAAACGTGGTATTGTGTCATTTCAGTAGATACAGAAGATATATAGTTTTGTTTAGTATTATTCTTCCATACAAATGTAGGCCCAAACGAATGTTTGTATATACATTTATGGTATTTACAATTAATTATTGCTTGGAAGATGTAATAATTAATATAATGTTCATAAAATAACCAATTATCACAATGAAATAACAAAAATATGATTTAGATTAAGTAAATTGGCATGTACATGTACACCATTTGTATTATAACACAGTTTTACCTACATTGACCATACATGTATTTAACCTTCAAGAATAAAAACCTACCAGTATGCTAGATTTTGTGATGGGTAATGATCTTTGAGTTGTCTCCCTTTAATGTATTTCTTGTAGATAACAGAATTATGAGAGTTACCTCACTTGGCATAAGAAACATAATCATAAAATTTTATCTACAGTAAATGTATACTCTTACAGTTACAATGTAGACACAATTGTTCATGTTAAGATATCAAGTCATCAAAAAGAGAAATACAGGACGAGAAAATTAAAATGGATATTCCAGCCTAATGCATATTTTGTAACGTTTTCATGTTTATACACATACAATATGCATGTGCATGTATGTATCTATTGTCATTTAAAAATTTTTGAAATAAAAACAGTTTTAACTTTTATTTTCATATTACAATGACTTTTAAAAATGACTTTATTATGCTAACAGACAAATGTAGGTTTGAAATTTATTCTTATTGAAATTAATATCTATTTAATGAAATATGTACAAATCAGTTATCACTTACTGGTAGTCAGCATCTACCCAAGAGACTGAGTGGTTCGAGTATCAACTCTTTCCACCCTACAGACCATAATAGCCTAGTCTAAAACAATAGAAAAGAGCATACCACTCAGATATTCAGGGGTGAAAGGGTTAAGCCAATAAGTCTATCACCTCTTGTCAGCACAGGTTCATGTTTGAAGCTAAGCTAACTTTGTAAGAAAGTTTGCCAATTTACTTGCAGAGAATTGATGGATTCTACCTGGGTACATTAATATAAATCATATATATACACGTACCAAAATATATTATGCATAAAATTTCCAAATTACAACATTATTTAGCAATCTTGAAAAAAAAATATTCAATGGCTACATGTACATTGGCTAATGGCAGATTGAGCCCTGCACCTAAGAAGAACATTGTCATCCAAGTGTCACCACTGATATACCTATTCTCAATATGTCATTTGAGAGATCAGGGTGAAAAAAACAGGGTTGGAACATCTACCTGATCATGTGACTAGGCTTCAAACATTTTTGAGATGTTAAAAGCTGAAGTATAAGTCAAAACTTTGGTCTACTTGGTATCAAGTTCACAACGATATCCAGACACTTGTCTTTTTCTTTCATTTTTAGCAATTTAACTTGGATCTTCTTTCAAAAATAGATTCCATAATCGTTTTATCAAAATCAATTATGGGACGATGATATTTAAAATCTATTCAATGCCCAAAGATTGAAACTATTCAAATAAACTTCTTGATTTAAATAAAAATGGATGTGTGATAAACTGTACAATGACCTTGGTTTCACGGGATGTTCTAAATTAAAGTAAGAAGTAAAAAAGTATTGCATAAATCCAAAACATTTACATGTATAGTACATGTTGGATGGAAGTGTATGAAATTAAACGCTGAAATTGTATGAAATAATAGACTAGGTATTCAACTGTGAAATATGAGATATGTCTCAGTTTGCCGTGTGTCAGGTCAACATTTTATTTTCTTATTTTCGCTTTAACATTTTGTTTATTACTTGATGAGTTTATGCATTGGGAATGGGTTCTATGACTGGACCCAAAATGGCCTTGGAAAATTTCTCTGCATGTGTTTTGTATAGTTTATATAAGAAACTCTCAAAGTAACGTAGATAGTAATTTTTTTTTCAACCCCTTACTACACATCTTAACTGCGGACATAACTCTTGTAACAGTGCAATGAATTATATTTTAAGGTCACCTGAGCCAAATACTCAAGGTGACCTGTCGCAATTGTATTCTGTCTGTTGTCATTCATCATGCATTGTGAACTTTTATACATTTTCGGCTTCTCAAGAGCCAGTGGGCCATTTTTAAACCAAACTTGGTGGCAAGTGTCCCAATTTCAAGGCTCAATAAGTGTGTAAAATAGGACCCATACCGGGTCCAAAAGAGGACCAAAACTTCATAAATTGTCTTCTCATGAAACAATGACCAGATGATTTTCATATTTTGTATGCATAATTTCTTAATAGTCAACATCTATAAAGTTTGCAAATGAAAACAAAATCTGTCTATAAATGAACGATTCTCTAAAGGGCACTTCAATAACATAGGGTACAGTTTTATATAAATACCTTAGCTTGAAAACTTGTAAGTGATTGACTTAATGTATACAAAGATACATGTACATGTATGTGAGAAATTTATTGTTAATTATCTAAGGATAATAGTGATAGTTTCAAAGTCATGGGGTCAAGGTCACAGGCACCAGTGTAATCAGAAAATATAGGTTTTTCATTCAATTTTAGACATTTTCAACATCTTCAGTTCTCAATAACTAGTGGTCCAATTTTAATCAAACTTTATTACATGGAAGGAAGTATCCCATATTACAATGCACTTACTTTACTTATCCACTTCATTCCCAGTGGGATATATGGCAGCAGTATCCCCATATGAAACCCTTAAAAACCGGTCACCATCAGATAACTTGAATCAAAACAAAATAGACTTAAACCAAGTCAGTAAGGGATTTTTAGTGACATATCTGCTATAACATGTGGCCACAGTTTGACATGGGGCCACAGTTTGACATGGGGCCACAGTTTGACATGGGACCACAGTTTGACAAGGGCCACAGTTTGACATGGGGCCACAGTTTGACAAGGGGCAACAATTTGACATGGAGCCACAGTTTGACATGGGGCCACAGTTTGACAAGGGCCACAGTTTGACATGGGACCACAGTTTGACAAGGGGCCACAGTTTGACATGGGGCCACAGTTTGACATGGGGCCACAGTTTGATATGGGGCCACAGTTTGACAAGGGCCACAGTTTGACATGGGGCCACAGATTGACAAGGGGCCACAGTTTGACATGGGGCCATAGTTTGACATGGGGCCACAGTTTGACAAGGGCCACAGTTTGACAAGGGGCCACAATTTGACATGGGGCCACAGTTTGACAAGGGTCCACAGTTTGACAAGGGCCACAGTTTGACAAGGGGCCACAGTTTGACATGGGGCCACAGTTTGACAAGGGGCCACAGTTTAAAGTCTTCTCTGAAAGAGCTATAACTTCCACTTTGTATACTCATATTACGTGCTTGGCAAAGGAACAATCTAAACTATTTCATTTGTTGTAGTCATTCTATTTCATTCATGCAATTGTACCGAATTGAGGTTAAACATTTAATGGGGTATAACAACAAATTATGTTCATGCAATTTCTTATTTTGGCTCCAAGCCTGGAAATTTGATATAACAGCATATTTGATATAATGGCAATTTTACTGGATCCCAGTCTGGTCGTTATAACAAGAGTTGCCTGTATAATTGATATGCTTTTGTTTATTTTTTACTAGGACAAAAGGAATTTTTTTGTTTTCTTTCCTTAATTTCTCTGTATTACCAGAGACAAATTCCAATATTTGTACATTTAGATATCGACCAATACAATCGATGGGTCTCTTCCATTTAGGCAGTGTATTTACCGTAGGTTTACAAAGGTAATTTGCGATTATGACATACCATAAATTTACGGATATCCAAAATATCACTTTTATTGTGAAACAGTCTATGCCTCATTAGCATAACTATAAATAGATTGATCAACAAAAAGCAATATTTATTGGTTTCATTTCTAATTTTGCGATGGAGTTAATGCTTTGTCCAACTTACCAGCCTTACAAAAGATCGACCAAATCACTGTGACATCACAGAATTTGGAATAAAATGGTGAAAACCTGGCTTTTGTTGATTGGTCCATATAAATGCCATTAGTATCATGTAACTCGGTTTGAAAAGCCAATTCTAATTTCTGTTGTCTTAATGTTTTGCCATGCATTCATTGGTTTATTAATTAATGTGTAAATACAAAGTATAGATTTAATGGCTACTGAATGAAAATATCTTCCATTCAACCTTTTGTAAATGCCTCATGACTGACTGAACATGTTATTGACAAAGAATCAATTATAGATGTAGATTGTGGGTTCCTTTTTTGCATTTTGTATCATATTCATCATGTATATCGTATGAAGCAAACTTGAGAGGTCTAGATGTATTATTGATATTTTTATAAGCTTTATGGCATTACCAGCTACGCAGACCATATGCTGTACAAATATTGTTTGTATAGATGCACATACATGCACACACATTTCTACACAAACATGCACACTCACATACTCATAAATACACATATACCTGCCTGTATACATGTATGTGTTGGTTCACATATTCACACATACATCTGTATACAGTAGTTACTGTCAGAGGTAGACATATACATTTACACATACATGTATACCCATATCTACACATATACACATTTACATGTAAACACACATTTACATGTACATAATTACATATACACATACCACACATTTACATGTACACATACACATTTACATGTACACATTTACATGTACACATACATACTGCTACATGTACACATACACATTTACATGTACACATACATACTTCTACATGTACACATACACATTTACATGTACACATACATACTTCTACATGTACACATACACATTTACATGTACACACACCACACATTTACATGTACACATATACATTTACATGTACACATACACATTTACATGTACATGTACATGTACACATATCCACACATACACACATTTACATGTATACATTTGTACATACACACATTTACATGTACATACACATTTACATGTACATATACACACATTTACATTTACACATACATTTACATGTACATATACCATACATTCACATGTACACATACACACATTTACATGTATACATACACATACCACATATTTACATGTACACATACACACATTTACATGTATATATACATTTACATGTATACATACCACACATTTACATGTACACAAACCACACACATGTACACATACATACTTTTAAAAGTACATATACACATTTACATGTACACATACATATATTTACATGTACACATATACACATTTACATGTACACATACATACATTTACATGTACACATACATACATTTACATGTACACATACACACATTTACATGTACACATATACACATTTACATGTACACATACATACATGTACATGAACACATACCACACATGTGCATATACCATAGTTTTACTTTAATTCAGAAGCCTGTATGGCCAAGTGGAACCTCATACTTTTATCCTTGAAGTCTCTTATCTCTAGTCAGCCAGAGTCCAGTACCTTGCTGGAACCTAAGCCAAGTTTTTGAGACAGTTTGCCAGTTCACCTGTGGCACGCTAGTGATCTCTTTCTTGATATACTCATTGTAACCAAGTTTGTCCTCCAACATTGAAAACCAGCTGACACCGTATAACTGATTTTTAGTGTGATGTAATGAGACACCCGAAAAAAAGAATGAAAAAAAGCAAAACTAAAAGAAAAAGGTCTATTTTTAGTGTACATGTCGTGTAATAAGATGCTAATGTAATGTACGTCATATTAAACATTACAAAGCTATGTGTTAATTATAACAATAATATATATATCAAATAAGCCTCCCTCGATCACTAATGAGTACTTATAATATGCTAAATGCAAGTTGACCCGTTATAAATTGGAATATCAGGTCATTGATATTTATGCTTTAGTGACAAAGTCGGAGTAATTGGAAATAATTATGGATGTATGTATATGTAGGAGTATTTGCCCAGATGAATAATCTACTTGTAAAAAATACAAGACTATTTAGTTTTATCTCAACATATCCTTTGCACATAGGGTCATTGTATTATCAGTAACCCCCCCTCCCCCTCCCTGAAAAAAAAGTATCTCTACGTTCATACAGTACGTAATGTTTTGTAGTCAGATGATACGAGTCTCAAATGTTCTGAACTTAGAAATATCGCATGACTCCAGGAATTTACCTCGGACCAATGCACTACGAGAATTCATACTTTTTTATGAAATGATCTTTGTTGCTTTGAATGTAGCCTTATGTAAGCTTATCTAAATAATATGTTTCATAAAGTTGCTATAAATATCCACGTACAGGTAAATTAAAAAAAACATTGAAAGCGTATGATATTTCTATCATTTCGTGTCAAACTATAATTTCGTCAGTTAACAACAAAGACGTTGCTTGTTGAGAGCTTCTTAAGAGTCGCTACTGCTTCGCTATAGTTTTATCGGTGAACTCTGTACATTTACGATCACTTTCTTTTGTGAAAATGAATATCAGTTTTCAAAATTACGGGTATGGTTCTTAACTTGATTATATCTTTTATTCACATTGTAATCTCACATGCGAAACAATATGTTTTTAAGACAATACATGGTATTATGGACCGAATACGAAGTCCTCCCTGTTGTTCTGTGCTAATTTTATTCTTCTTGTACATTTTATTGTAAAATCAATGTGTTTCATCAGGCACACAGTCTTTGAAATGGATTGTTATAGAGAGATAAAAACACAAATCATTGATTTCTTGGTGTTGTATGTAATATTTGTCATGTAAATTCCTCCCAGCATTTCCTTCTTTGTCACTACTCTTATAATCGGCTTAATTTCACTTGTGCAGTGCCAAAACTCTCTGCATTCCTAACCTCCATGAAATAAAGAATTTTAAACTGCTTTTAAAAAACTAACGTAAGAATCAGTGTTAAAAGTTAAGTATATACAGAACATAACTCACCAACTGTCATACCCAAAAGTGTCGGGAGTTACCTGATATATTTACACCTGTATACACCTGTATTAACATTTCTGTGGTGACAGATGGAGACCAGTAGGAGACACAGAGCATTTTTATACCGTCACAGATAAAGTATCCATTTTCTGATGATATTTTTTACCGTTGTGAACAACATGTTGCATCCGTGCCTCTCTTTATATCTGTGTAATAAATAGGATGAAACAAACATAAATTAGGGAATCAACGTCTGATTTCATTTCAAGGATTCTGATACATGTATTTGGATTGGTTTTGGGCTTAGCTTGGAGATGAAGAACTACAAAATGCTATTTGTGTAGTTTTACCCAATGTTTTTCTGTTTTGAATACTGTTGGATTCGCTGTTTATCATCTCATTGGCTCATTTTAAACAAAGAAATGAATAATAATTAATCTTGGGCTACAGGTGTCCAGAATATTGTTTTTATTATCCAGCAGTATTTTGTATGTCAGATTCTTATCATTAAGTAAATACTGTGGAAATTCATATTTTGTGTGGAGTTTTTACCGGCATCAAATACAGGCCTGGTACTGCATCTGTTGTACCTGGAATTTACCTGTTAAATTTTGCTCAGGTGTTTCAGTCCCATTCTTTATTGGTACATTGCCAAAAATTGAGGAAAGAATAAGAGATACATGTATTTGTGTGAAGATACACATATTTATTTATATATTTGTCGTGTACTTGTGTGCACTCTTTCCGATCAGCTGATGTCAACAGTGAATATGTATGTATACGTGCAACAGATTCTTTTTATAGAAAAAATTGAGTCATTTTTAGATGACATTCGTCAAGTGTGATTTCTACCAAAGGCTGATAAATGTCAAATGTGTACCTGTTTGTGATGCTTGTCGGTATTTGGAATGTTACATAATCATGTAGATACAAGGGAAAATTAAAAAATACAATGTACTGATGATATAAAAGGAAAAACTTTTCATTGAGTGCAGTTTTTAGAATATTTATCCAACAAAACAAGAAAGGGATTGGAGACATATTTCTTCGCCAGCGATTGAATAGACCAAGCTTGTGACTTGACAAGAAAACTTAACTTTATTGTCGTAAGATGATAATCTTGAATCATTGTTCATTATCTTCATCGAAAAGAAAACACTTTGACACAGTTCAGAGGTCACAGACCTTTTGACGGTTAAAATGAAATGAACCTTTGATCTGTATGAAATGTTGTAAAACAGATTGTGATTTGGAAAGAGATCTTTAAGCTGTCTGCATTTAACCACATTTGTAATTAGTAATTATCGGTCTACATTGACCTACATGTAGTGGTCAAGACAGTAGGAAGTTCACTGAGGACTAATTAGTAAGGAACTGGATGACCAATACATGTTGTTATTCTTTTAATATACATGTACATGTCATACCCTACAGACCTGATATTGTAATTTGTAACTTACGTACATCAGAAGTTGTCATGACAAACCAGCTGTTGCCATAGACATCCTAACTGTATATAACTCTAAATAATATAGAAAGTCGATATCTATGTAATACTTACTTAACGCAAAATAACCATAGCTCAGGTCAGTTTTGTGATCACCCACATCAGAGTGACCAATGTTCACAAACATTGCTTCATAAAGGAGTCTATTTGTTTCATTTACACATGAAACAAAAATATTTGGACTAATTGTGTTAGTCTAAAGCCGGGGAAAGTTGAATGAATCTAATTACAGATTGGTTTATATTCTCTCTTGTGACTATTTAAATGCCTCATAAGAGAACATCAAATGTGCTGTTAAACTGTCCCTTTAATAGTGATTTTACAAGATTTCTCAACAGCTGTGGGAAGTATAGATAAACAAAAGTGACCAAAGCTGGCTGATAAAACATCTGTCTGAAACTGACATCAATGTGCAACTAAACATCCTAAAATTAACTGAAATTGACATGTCTTTCTCTGTGATGGCAGAAATGACCAACATGTGCAGGTTTTAAACAGAGTAAATTAGAGAAAATAGACAGAAAAAAGGAATAAACCACTGTGTGTAGATAAGAGGTAAAATAGATCATAGTGAAATATGTTTATCCTCCAGAAAGTTGTTCTTCATTTTCATTGGAGTAAATCAAAGTGAATGGTTTAGGAACGGAGTAAATCAAAGTGCATTTTCTGAAAAATATGTTTACCCTCAAAAAATAAAAGCCAGATAAGACAAGAAGTAGATTATATCAAAACTTATTAACTGGAAAATAATTTACCAACCAAGATTCAAATCTTCATTTGTATTGCCATTGGAGTAATTCAGGAGTGTTAATAGAAAAAAAGCATTTGGAGTAAATTAAAGTCTATTTACTGGGAATCCATCTTTTTACCTACATGTACCACATGTACAATGCATGTTTTTTATTGGGTTAAATAAATAAGTCATAGTAAATCAAAATGTATTAAGTGGATAATATTTTTTCGCCCACCAAGAAAGCAGTCCTTCATTTGTGCTGTCAATTGAAGTCCAATCCGCGTACAGCTGCTCTACAGCTCAATCAAGTTTGACAGAAATAATTTTGACATGAAAAAATGTTGGAGTATGTCATGTTTGTTCTGTATTGATGTGATCTATTCTAATAATAATGTAAGCAAAGACTAACGTAAAAGTTTTATCCAAAATAATTATTTATTCTTGCCAGTACATACGGTCAGTAAACTATACAGGGCCGGACATTCTTTAGTGTATCGTATAGGTATAGAAAGGACAATGTGTTGAGTTGTTTGCGTTTTATTTTTACGGAGAGGTGAAAACAGCGGTGAGCCTACCCGGTTGGAAAGGACAGATGTTAAACTATTATATCTTAGTCAACTATTTAAAAATGAACAAAGGAATTTCCATGATTTGAAAAATCAGGAGGAGAACAAGAAGTTGATAGTATTACAGTGATATTTTATATTTGAGTCTGTGGTTTACAAATTAATATCTAACCAACATAATACAAAACGATGTCCAACTAATGGAAGGATGCCAACGTACATTTATATATATATGTATATATTTATGTGTATCTAAATTTATAGATAGAGGTAGAGAAAAATTTAGTGGAGTGCAGTGCAGTTATCTATAAAGGCAGATAAACAAGCTATTACAAATTCCTTGTTGTTGTGTATTAAAACACCTCCCCTACAAAGAGGTGTATAGATGTGACAAACAGGATAGCTACATAACCACCAGGAAGAGTCCATGTGGTCCCCCCTAGCTCTTGCTGGAGATAGATGACTCAGATTTTAGGGAGGATGGCCTAATTATTTTGTGTGTACACTTTATATAATTATAAAGTCTCTCTCATTATCATCAACATCTCCTGTGTGAGTGCTGGTTTGGTGATTAAATCAGATTTGATTGGCAATCTCTGATGGTCAGAATTTTATGACCCTTGCACTCACCAGCAACATCGTACAGCCCAGATATTGAATTTGTGATATTGGATGTTTTTGTCTTAGTGACAAATCTGGAAAAAGATGTATATCTGCATAACAGGGTAAGTCTTATTTATCATAGTACATATGTACTTATCATTTATTGCTTTGGTTATCAGTTCTCAGAATAGGCAGGTAGAAAATCACTTCCTGTCTATAATTCAGATATTTTTTGTATCCAATTTTATTTTTTATGCGGAATAGCAAATCCCTACCTCTCTCTATGTCTTTCTACTCTTTTCTATTTATCTCACAGTCAGACAGATGGCAATTTTCAATGGCAGGTTATTTTAGAAAAAGGCACTTTTTAGCATTTATAAAAAGGCTTTTGAACGGCATCCCTAAAAAATTGAGGGGGTGGGTGCATATATCTTTATCCACACAAATTGATTCATTTAATGAAAATGGGCATTATTGTAAGTCACCTTAAACGCTGCTGAATTATCATATGGAGAACCCCAGCCACACACATGCACAGTTACACACATACCAGTACACAGTCATACACACAAACAGTCTCACACACAAACAGTCTCACACACACACACACACACACACACACACACACACACACACACACACACACACACACACACACACACACACACACAGTCTCTCTCTCTCTCTCTCACACACACACACTCACACATATATAGTCATAGTACTCATACACACAATCACATACACAAATACACAGTCACATACAGTCACACACATACACAGTCACATAGTCACATACACTATCACACAAATACATAGTCACATACAGTCACACACATACACAGTCACACACATACAGTCACATACAATAACATACATACAGGGTCACACACATAGTCACATGCATACAAAGTCACACAGAGTCACATACACACATACAGCATCACACTCAAATACAGTCACATGCATACAAAGTCACACACAGTCACATACACACATACAGGGTCACATACACAGTCACATACACACATACATGGTCACACACACAGTCACATACACACATACAGGGTCACACACAGTCACATACACTCATACAGGGTCACACACAGTCACATACACACATACAGGGTCACACACAAAGTCACATACACACATATAGGGTCACACTCAAATACAGTCACACACATACAAAGTCACACACAGTCACATACAAAGTCACACACAGTCACATACAAAGTCACACACAGTCACATACACACATACAGTGTCACACTCAAATACAGTCACATGCAGTCACACACATGTAGTCACACAGTCATACACCTGCACTCAACACATAAATAGTCACACACATGCAGTCACACACATGCAGTCACAGTCATACACCTGTACTCAACACATAAATAGTCACACATATGCAGTCACACACACACATGCAGTCACACAGTCATACACCTGTACTCAACACATAAATAGTCACACACATGCAGTCACACACACACATGCAGTCACACAGTCATACACCTGTACACAACACATAAATAGTCACACACATGCAGTCACACATATGTACACAATCACACACAAATAGTCACACACATGTTTGTGGAAAAAGATATATGCCCCTACTCCCCCTCCCACACACACACATAGTCTCATATGTATAGTCACACACATGTATACAGTCCCACACACACATACATGATCACACACAAATACAATCACGTGCAAAGTCATACACATGTACTACACAGTCACACACACACACACACTGTGACATGCACACAGCCACATACAAATGCCAACATTGAAAATATAATGCCTCTGCACTCTCCTCCCCTGTCCCTGCATGGTAGTATTTATGGGTGGAAATATAAGTGGCAAGGTTGTAAAATGCCATACTGCCTGTTCTAATGTCGTAATTAGTACTTGTAGGTATAATACATGTAAATGTGTGTGTACAGGCAGGATTTATTTGGATGTACATGTATATTCTAATATTGGTTTTGAAAGATCAAGAGTGATGTTCATTAAGACTCCCCAATATGAAATCTTTGAAAAATAGATGTTTAAATTGCAAACAAATATGATTGTATTCATTCTGCAGTCTTTTGATTCAGTAAGTTGTTTGACATGTTTTGTGGTATACTTGAATCTCAATCAACAGTGATCTTGAATCTCAGTCAACTGAGAAATATAAAAAGAATGTGTAAAAGTGCACAGCTGTGCATCGTAATCGGTTGTAAACATTATTTAAACAAAAACAAACATTCTGTTGTTTACAACATCTGTTCAATACTTGTCAATAAGGAAAACTGTGTTTGTTGGGTGTTACAGTACTAACAGAACAGAGAGATCTCTTCTTAACTCACTTACCCCTGAAGACACATTTGGACTGGCCTAACTCTTTGATTTACAGAAGAGTCCATTGTTTTTCAGGGGTGGATGATTTAAGGCCATACAAAGTAAAATGAAGATGTACCAATGGATATTCAAAACTCAAAGTCCATTAAAATCTGACAAATGAGATATATAAACCCGCTCAACATGAAGAACAAATAAAATCATTACCATATACGTCTCTAACCAACAGAGGATGTTTCTACAAAAAGCCACAAATAGCTTATCCCATAGGACAAATTTGATATGCAGTAAAACTTGGCAAATTATATTCACAATTATTGTTCACTTGTTTTTTGTTATTTTTTGTAATTCCTGTATTGTATTTCAGGAGTATTGATCAACAAAATATTGATTAGATAAATCTATAAGCCTTTGAACACGCCTGTTCTATCTAGAGAATGAAGGGAGTACTTCATGTATGTACTCTGTTTAGATCAGTCGATGACAGGGAATATTTTGTTTAGATCAGTTTTTGACATTACAGGATTGTCTTGTGTCAGCCGAATGTCAGTTTCATAACACCAAACAGGCACCAGTACTTTTATGGTGCTTTGAGTCTGCCAATTAGTGCCGTATGGCCGTATGTTTGTTTTGGTTTTAGTGTTTAGTTTAAATAAGAATTACTCGCATATATATGGATTATTTTCTTTTGTACACTACACAGTACATGAATTAGAATTTACAGTGATTCATTTAAAATTGATTAAAATTA
This sequence comes from Atrina japonica, assembly GCA_030159075.1. Lineage (NCBI taxonomy): Eukaryota > Metazoa > Mollusca > Bivalvia > Pterioida > Pinnidae > Atrina > Atrina japonica. Next base: position 187,371 of record BROG01000721.1, on the reverse strand, counting down.
AAAATCTGATATATCCCCGATTTGTTGAATTAGTTATGTAACTCTAAACCATCCGCCAAAACCTCGATGAATTTTGTTTCAGCATGTTTGAAGATAAACAAAAATTAATTTGGAGTTGATAAAATAATATGTAGAATTTAATACATTTAAAGAGAACTTTATGTAAATATTTTGGACATGTTAAATCCAAGTATTTCATTCAGGTAGAACTTTTTAGATCAAAGAGACAATATCTGAAAATTTGTGTTCACGGAGAATTTTTCTTGTTTTGCCTTTTGCTTTCATGTTTTTTATTTACCTGGTTAATGTTTCAAGTTCCATTAAAAGCCCTGTTTTTATTTGACATAGATTTGTGAAATTCAAACCCAAAACTGAAAGACCTGATACTATCGCAGTTGTAATGTACCTAATCGCTAAATCTGGCCCCTGAATGAGAAAAAAGTCTTTAGCCATCAGTCAGTATTGAAATATGTTGTTAAAAATGTCTTGGCGATATATATTTAATGTTACATATTTTCTTTGTGTTTAATCTAAAAGTGCTTTCAATTAGAGCTAAAAATTTCGAGAAATACATGTAGTAGTTTTAATTAAAGAACGTGCCTCCATGGCCGAGCTGAAGTAGCATCAAACTTGAGCCATGAAGTCTCTTACATTGTATCTCTGGTCAGCGTGAGTTTGATCCCTGATGGAATCTTTGATGTTTTTGCCAGTGTACTTGTGAGGAGCCAGTGTTCACCTCCTGGGGTCATTGTAACTGTGTTCTCTTCTCCACTCCACCATACAACTGAAAAATTGTTTGTGTTTGGCATTAACTTATAATCAAGCCCTGAAAAACAATGGACTCTTCAGAAAATCAATGGCTAAAAAAAAAATAGGCCAGTCCAAATGTGTCTTTAGGGATGAATGGGTTAAACACCATTCAAACAAACAAAATAAAGAAAAAAAGAAAAAGAAGAAAAGACTATATTTAGTGCTGATGCAATGGAATAATTTTTTTTTTTTTAGATTAATCTCATTTGTTACCCAAGTGGAATGTCGGGGTTCAAATCTGGGATAGGTCAGGCAGGTTTATAAAGATAATGATGATTTATATATTGAGCTCATAAGAAGTAACTTTAATATCAGACTTAAATCTTGATACTTTGTTGTGTGATCTATGGTATGCATTAGCATACACGCAAGTCCATACTAGAGATCAGACTTTACCTCAAATCAGGTTGTTGACACTGCAATATAAGTAAAAAACAACTCAAAAAACAAATAAGCAAATAGTTTGATAGATCACCACTGAAAATGCCTTTTAGTCATCAACAAAATACTTTGAATTGTTTATTTCAAATGGAGATGAGCTTACTTAATTAGTTGATTTATCGGTAATTATTTGAAGTCTTAGAGTATGTGCGTAGTGATAGTGTTTCGATATACAAATCACAGTAACAACAGGGCCGCCGTGGCCGAGTGGTTACAGCATCACTCTTTGAATCATGAAGTCTCTCAAATCTGATCAGTGCTATTTTTGAGCCCCACTGGAACCTAAACTGATTTGTTTCAGAGATCCAGTGGTGATCTCTTCCTGGGTACAGTAGTGGTACATTGTAACCAGGTTCTCTCCTCCACCATTAAAAATTGGTCACCACCATGTGATTGAAAAATTGCTGAGTCTGGTGAAAAACACCATTGAAACAAACAAAGACAGTAATGAGCATTTGAACAATTTGAGGTTGGGTACATGTACCCACTTCTGCAAGATACGATTGGAAGTACGATATCGTGCGTATGGTAATCGACATCTGTGTGTATGATGTTGTATCTTTAAATTCGTAAACAGGATTTCAAACAAATTTTTGTATCACCTTGATTGCCAAAATCTTTCTATGATGTCAGAAGTTGATAGCCCACCAGTCATGCAATCGATCTTTTGTGTCAATTGCATGTTTAGTTGACATCCAACACATACAGATGAAGAGGGTGAGGGAAATAAATATGTATATAGATAAGAGGCACAGCACTTAAATATAGACTACCAATACACATAATAAAGCTAATCATAGATTACGATATATATTTCTACGGCAAAATTACAGACAGGTAATCGTATTACTGTGTCATCTCACATCCATATCAGATTAACATGATCAGATTTGTACCACATTAATTCTTTGCTGGGGGACATATTCATGTACTTCAGACACTTCATTTTCACCTGTTTGTAGGACATTGCCATCAATGAATGGTATAAAAGGAAGATAATTAGATCTAATAGCCACCTAACCACACAGGTAATTACAGGTAAAATGATAAGTAATGAGATAGGAGACTTATAGACCTGACATCATGCTATATCTTGTTCTATTGACCTGTCCACTCACAAATACACAGATCAAATGACAACAAATCGTAAGTCATCAAACAATTGACTGATGTTAATTCTTTATGTGGTTAAAATTTAATGTAGAATATAATAAAAGTGACGCTTGACAGTTGACACTGATCTCCGTACCCATCAGTAATAAGATAAAAAAAAAATGATTGTGTATAATCAGTGTTGTTTTTTTTTCTTTTTTTACTTATATATAGACATATTCATTATTGTCAAGGGCTCTTAAGATACAAATTGCATACGACAAAAATTGAAAAAAAAATATTTATACTTGTTTTTCAATCAGTATTATTCATTTTAAATTCTTACCTCCCCCTTCCCCCAACACACATCTTGAATAGAGCATTTAACAAAGACGTGATTATCTCTGATTGGTGGTCACATGCGGGCTAGATTGTAGAATTGTTTTCTTTTGAAAAGTCTGTTCTCTAATGTAAACAACAGAATGGATAGTTCATATAAATGTACCTAAAGATATCCTCCATTTGTTTGCGACTCCAGGTATACATGTATTTTCCTGCACCAATGTGCATTGTTTACATGTAAAGTACGTGGAGTGCAACTGTAATTTGGATTACAGTGTAGTTCCATTGTTTATTTCTCTGCCAAGTTAAACAAACAAAATGAGTAGCTTGGCAATACTTATAAAACGTCTTTAGTCTCAGTGTCAATTTTTGGAGTTCCCTTATTGTTTTGCTAACTTACCGTTCAACCTGAGCTTCAATAAGATGTCAATCTCTTGTTTCACTAGATTTAAGTTTGATGAACCTGTTTATGAGTGCAGTCATTACACTGAACACACACAGATAGGAATCTGCAATACTTACCTAAAACTAATGGGGTAAAACATGTCTGTTTCAATGTTGTTTACATTTTATCATGTACAGATGGGATTGGATTTGGATTAGTGTTTTATGCCACACTCAAAAAATGTTCAGTTATATGGTTGCAGCCAGTTTTCAGAGGTGGAGGAAAGAACCTGGTTACAATGTACCCAGTAAGAGACAACTGACCTCCTGCAAAGAAACTGGCAGACTTTCTCATGAAAATCAGTTTAGCTTCCAGCAGAGCTCAAACATGCACTGACCAGAGAAGTGAGAGACTTTATTGTTTTTAAGCACGATGCTCTAACCATTCGGCCACAGAGCGTCCCCTCTCCCCCATGTACAGTAACACTTTGATGAGTCAAAGTTCAAGGGACCACCTAGAAAAGTTTGAAACATTGGGAGTTCGACTCATGAATGGTGACTGAGAATCTTACAATTTTTAGTTTCAGAGGTTCCATAAGTTGTGTGTGATTGATATGGTCATGATATTTTATAGTTAGTGCTAAAAAGAAATTAATTTTTGTGAAATTAAAACATTTGAGTGTTTATGTGAATGAGAAGAATTGTCCAGGGGTGATTTCATACACATGTATATGTGCATTTTAACTGTATCATTTGTAGGAATTTTGTTTGTTTTTATAGAAATGAGCCCCCCCCCCCCCCCAAAAAAAAAAAAAAAAAAAAAAAAGATTGAAACATTGAGAAATTTATATTGAAGTTTGACTTGGTCATTATTTGAACCTAAGTCCTCTAAGGGCCCGTTTTATGAAAGGTCGTAAGTTCTAAATCCTAACTTTTATTCCTAACTACAATGGCAGGCATTGCTGATTGGTCAGTTCCGTGACAATTAGGACTAAGACTTAGGATTTAGGACTTACGACCTTTCGTAAAACGGGCCCCTGGTTTGTAAGGCAACATCCCATTTGAGTGTGCTTTATGATAGATGAGACATCAAACTCCCCTTACATTCAAATCCCTCTTAATTTGAAATTATTTTCATTCCCCAGTCAAATTTCTTTAAAATCATTATAACCTGGTTATTTTGAAACCCTGTTTATTTGAAAGAAAAATTTGTTCTCCTTTGATTTTGATATATACGTGTATATCTTGGTTCAACTGTAATTCTGGAAAACAGACTAATCGAATTCAAATAAAAACAAATCTACTGGATCATCATTACTATATATCGTCCAACACAGAGAAGAAAATAACTGATCTACTTGCACTATAGATGGTAGAAATGCAAGGCATCAGGAAGATCAGATTCCTTGATTTATGACAAATTGTTGGGGAACAATCTGTAATTTTGCGGATTGAAAGAGGAGAATTCTTTACACATTGTACATTGTATTGAAAGTCTACACCATTCAACTGATGATATATTTACGAACATGTCTGACTCCAAAACATGAAAGAAATGCAAACAAATGTGTTTTTGAGTATTTACTGTTGTAAGATAGTATTATGGAAGGCGGTTACCAGCAGCTGTGGGGGTGTTCTGTTTCTGACAAGTTTAGTGGTGTCTTGACTGATGAAGAAGGTTAAGCGGTAGTTAACATTCCTGTACATCCAGACTTCTGTTAATCAGTAAGATATGTCACAGAGCTTCAGTTGATGTATTGGTACTGATTTTCTCTCAAGTGTGTGTGAATGTAGTATTGGTTATTTTACATATGTGGCCTCATGCCTCCCTGGCAGAGTGGTTAGAGCATCACATTTTGAACTATGAAGTACATGTGTATCTCACTTCTGGTCAGTGCTGTATGAAGTACATGTGTATCTCACTTCTGGTCAGTGCTGGTTCGAGTCTTGCTGGAACGTATGCTGATTTTTGTGAGAGTTTGCTAGTTTACTTGCAGAAAGCCTGTGGTCTCTTCCCAGATACATTGTGACAGGGTTTTCTCCTCCAGCAGTAAAAATGGCCACCAATATATATAATGTAACTGAAAAATTGTTGGGTGTGGCATAAAACACTATTCAAAATTCAAATTCAAACTTTAGATTCCAATGCCTACCTCTATGTTAATCCTTTCAGCCCTAAGTATCTAGATGATATGCTCTTTTCTATTGTTTAGATGAGTCTATTATGGTTTGTAGGGTTGGAACCTAGAAAAGGTTAAGTCTCTACAGAAAACACTATAACTCTGTCTCATGTTATGCTCTGAGTGATAGGCAAATGTCTCTACCAGTGTTTTGAGGTGTTAGATGTAACCCAATTATACATGTAGTTGAACTGAACTAAAACCTGCTTGCAGGACCAACACTCTACTGTGGATTTGCCATGAATGATTGAAAGATCATATAAGAGGCCTTGTATGATGATATTGATTTTACTTGTTCAATCTCATTTGCAGAATCAGGGATTGAATTGAGTATTTCTGTCTCATTAGTCAGTCAGACTAGTTGGAAACAAATTTTACTAGTCCTATGACAAATTCACTAGCCCCAAAGTGGTAGGATGAATAAGAATTATCAAATTGGCATGTATTTACCAAATTGGTACAAGAATTACTGAATTGGTAGTTCTACATGTATTTAAGTTATCTTTTTATGTGTTTTTATATTCTCATGAGTGAAAGCTATGATCATCAAAGTTTGAGTTGAGAAAACAAAAATTAAGGGGCTGATTGGGGGAATTCTTGTGTTCAATGTACATTCACTTTATGTACTTTTATTAGTCATTGCTTATGTTTATACTGTGATGTTTATACAGATTTTCTACTAGTCAACCAGAATTGCTGAAACAAAACCTTGGCCAGTCTGCTGTAAAAATTACTACCCTTGGATTGGCGGACTACCGCTAATTTTTAACCCTGAGTATTTTTGTTTTAAATACGACATTAGGGGTCTGAAATTAAACGAGCCCACAAGAGAAATATGATTCGATTCTCATGTAACGCCGTCATGACAGGTACTGATGATGGGCGGTAAAATTTATATACGTCAGGAATTTTAGACTGAGAGGGTGTGTGACTTCAAGTTTGAGATTTGAGTGTAAGTTTGGGAGTTTGTCGTTGATGTTTGTTGAACTCTTTGTAGAGGATTAAATGTGTTAGAAACAACTCTGGTTAGTTTCTATTAACAATGATAAAAATAGTTAAATTTGCATGTCCACATATTAAAGCAGTACATGTGTACTTGTATTCAAGTATTACATTGTATGTTTACATGCAAGTAATTTACAAATGCTGTCATATGTGGCCAAATTCAAATTAAAGCTGAGATGACGAGTGTTCTCCTTTGGATTCCAATGTTAATCCTGTTATACTTAATTTTCATTTAGATTTTTATGCCCCTGAAAGGTCTGCTGGGGGCATCTAGTATTTGGATCATCCTTCTGTCTGTGTGTCTGTTTGTCTGTAATTCTGCCCCGCTTACATATAAAGTTCAATATTTCAAGTTTGGATTGTGATACAGTAACCAAACCTAGACTATATGTTCATATAAGGGTTACACACACTTCACTGACATCACATGCCCCTGGGGGGGGGATAAAAATGTAGGACATTGCAATATTTAATGCATAAATATTATTTGCCAGCATAAAAAATGGACATAACAGTTTGAAAAAAAGATGACAGGCAAGCATTGTAATACCAGTCGTTATATTCCACCAATCTCTGAGTACTCCTGTCCATTCCTCAAAAAATGATAGTGGATAGAGGGTGCTATATAATTCAAGTTAAGGCAAGGTATAATTTATCTGCAGGGAGTGCAGATATGGGGCAGGGCAGGTAGGGGAACTTGTAAAAAGGGCAGGTAGGGGAACTTGTAAAAAGGGCAGGATGTTGCAATATTGGAGCAGGGCTTGGTGCCCTGCTGAAAGTCTTTAGCAGGCCTGAATCACTGGACCTCGGCAACTACAAAATTCAAGAAAGTGATGGCTGTTTAGTTCAGATGTTATGTATGTATATAAAAAATGAAGAACAAAGTCTTTAAGACATTTGTTCACATTGGTAAATTGTTGACCATTAGTTTATCGAGGAGTTACATATACATGTACATGTATACATTGTGTACATATGTCCCCTCGCCAGGTGTTAATCATAAAAAATGAAGGAATGCCCGTTGTAATTGTCTACAAATGGACATTTGCACAGCTGGAAATTGTAGAGACCTGTCCATGTTTCAAACAAAGAGATCAAAGTAATCGTGGGATTGATATATACAATATCATCTCTAGAAGACAAACAAATACATTCCTTGTAATGGTTGAGACCGACTTGATGCTGCAGCACATATAAACATTTTTATATCATTTCTTGTGTTGTGTAGCAGAAATCATTAACAAGGGATGTCACTTATTCTAACAAACTTTAACTAATCAACCTCCACCCCCCTGAAAAAAACAATGGACTCTTCTATATATTATTATTTAAATCAATGACTTGGATCATTCCAAATGTGTCTTTAGGGGTGAATGAGTTAATGAGAAACATGCAGCTGTTATCTCTATAATCATTTTATTAGATCTCTGTCAGTTAATGAGGGTTAGTTCTTTAAGTCAATTTGCCAATTTTTCTACAATTGGAGACCTAGCAACAAATATATAAAAGCTTTCATTTATTTAGCCAATTCAACACTAACCTGTAAGGTCAAGATGATCCTGGCAAGATTTGTGCAGACATAATTGTATAAAATACGCAACAGACATGATGTTTTCAGCCTTCATTTGTTACACATTCTTGTTTATATGAACCCTTGTTATGCTTTTGTGTTGATTTTTGCTCTGAACATATTTTTAGCTAGATATCTGTAAAGATCTAGAAATAACTGTAAATCTCCGAAATTTTCACGGGACATTATATTCGCGATACATAAGTTCTAAATCTATTTGTGAGATGATATTTTATATTTTTTGTGATTTAGAATGCCCATTTAGTCATAATATCATCATACTTCATTACGCAATAATTTTATTTTCATGAGTGAGAGCTTTGGTGAAATTACTCGTAAATAAAATCCTCGCAAATATAACTGCATTTACAGTATATACCACAGCAATTATTTCTTGAAGGCGTAGTTATTTGTTTGTTTGTTTGTTTGTTGTTTTACATCTGGCCAATAATTTTTCACTTATATGGAGATGTCACCAGCTTTAGTTGAAGTGCCACAAATTTTAGCCTGTGCTTTGGACAGTTGTTAATGCAGTAAGGGTTGTTTTACTTGGGATGCAGGTTTTAACCTCAGTTTTAAGTCTCATCCAAAATACCTGTGACTTCACTTCATATGCCGAGTAACGGAGTGCTCTGCGAAAGAACGGTCACTACCATTTTATAGTCTTTGGTGCATGTATGACCCAGTAACAGGAATCAAACCTAAGACCAGTCGGTCAAATGCTCTGCCACTTACCGCAAGAGTTTTGAAGGCAGAGTAACAAAGTTTTCTAATTTACCTTTCCATTTATGCGCTAACAACTTTTAAATTTGATGACATCACAATACTAGACACCTCGGACAAACATTGAAAATCAATGCATTGTGATGTTAAGAAATTTGACTAACTTTCACAAAAATGCAATGTGTCAATTACAATGTATCATTGTTCCATGACTTTCTCTTCTGTCCTTTTAAAAAAGTTGGCTGCCATCATTTATTGAAAATCTATTATGTGTGTATTTGAACACCTGGACATCAAATTAAAAATAAATATTTATATTTTAATGTACATGTATATCACTCATGTTGCATAAATTTTGCTGTAAAATTAGAAGAAAAATTATTTTCCATTAATTATGCAAATTCAGATGTTGTCTTCATTAAGATTTTGTTTTTCTTTCTTTTGTCATTTTGCCTTGAGCCAAAAAGTGACCAGAAAATGTTGTTTAGACAAACAATGTCCTAGTTGTTTACACTGTTAAACAAATGTACTTTCATGATGAACACTGATACATCTTTCTTTGATGTAGTCAGTGATTGATTATTATTTATTTACCCACCCATCCTTAGTCAGTAGAAACAATGGATTCTTCTTTACATCATTGGAATAATCCAGTCCATTTTGTGAGTTTAGGGGTGTATGAATTGATTTACCAGTAACCTGCAGTAAAGGAGTGTAGATGTTAGTGGAATTATTCATCTGATTGGCCCCTGAACATGACTTGTAAGAATTTTGTGGTTTTGAGACTTTCATGTCTCTGTGTGGACAGGTTGTGAGGTGACAAACACCAAATTGAATTATAACAGCTAACTGGATTAGATTAACGGATATATCAATAGTCTATAAACCAAATATATTATCGTTTTTAAACACTATTTTTATATTAAAAAGATATTAACTCAATTTAATTTCTTATATAGTGTGTTGATTGTTCAAACCTTATAATTTGTCACAAAAAAAAGAAAGAAAAGAAACATTGGCATGTAACATTCAATTAGAGTTACATTGTAGGTCATGTGGCAGTTGTTGTCACAGAATGACAACTGAGTGAAGAAGGGAGATCTAAAAACAAAAAAACTAGTAGACCTTTTCATGATAACTGCGGTCTTAATGATTTTATCAGCGCACGAAACCCTTCCAGATAATTTCAAGACATTTCATGCCCAATACATTTCATACCCAAGAGAAATCCTACCCATTGAAAGACATTTTGTACCTTGTGTAACATTGTAGCATTGGACAGCAAAATAATGTATACCTGGAAATTTTCACTCCCGTTGAATTTTTCGCCATTTTCACTCATACATTAGATGGCGAATTTTAAATGTAAGCGAAATTTTAAAGCTAAATGTTTAAAGCAGGGACATAGGCTACATTGTACAAGCCATCCTTGACACTTTGCTGATTTAGGGCAAATTTTAGACAGGGCTAATATATTTTCTGTCATAAAAGGGCAAAAATAAACAGGGGCAAAAATTTCCAAGTGTACAGTAATACAGATTCCCACAAAATGATGTCAAGGAACAATAGGTTACTTTGACAATGTTGCCAATTTTAAGGTAAAATATATCATTTTACTGTCCAAAATTACAGACCCACAGTTAAGCGAAAAGTTTCTCTTATATCAGTCTGTATTTGACAGTAAAAACAAAGGTCCCGTGTCACAGTAGACATCAACACGTTAAAGAACCCTCACTGCTCAATGGCCATAAAATCGGAGCATAGGCCAAAATTTGAAGCCCTTCACCGGCATTTTGTGACGTCTCCATATGAGTGAAAGATTCTTGAGTGGATTGTTATACAACAACAACATTATTAAGTTGTTCGGTAATTTTGTAGGTCAGATCAATTATAGACGAGATACAAAGAAAAACGTTTTCCTTTTTTTTGTGATGTTATCATCCTTTATTGCACAAATTAAAGTTATGACAAGTCTCACTACTTACCATGCACTAGGAGTTTTGTAGGAATCTTGCCAAATATCAAATTCAAATCTTGAATTTGAGGGAAGTATAAAATTACACAAAAAACTGATTCATTTTTATCCTCTCCTGTGGAGCCAGGTCAAACGAAATAGCAGTCGTTTTTTCATCTTTATTTTTTTATCGTCTTTAACTATCTGTTATGAATTCATTTTAAGCATCCTCCCAAAGCAGATATTTTCTTTTAGAGATTCTTGTAAACTGAAATTAACATGGAATACCCTGATTTGCAATATCTGACATATAATGTGCATTAGATAATATTAGAACTTTCATCAGCTTTTTTCAGAGTAATTTACATACATGTATTATATACAAATGTATTTCATCATATTGAACTGCTTTGTTCTATCTTAATGGATCCTTTGATACATTTAGTCATCCTGTCAATGTTTGGTGTGTGGTGTACTAGGGGGAGGGGGGCTTTTTTGTATGTGGGCATATGTGTGTTTGTGTATGTTGGCCTGTGTGTGTTGGTGAACATGTATGTAGGTGAGTGTTTATGTTTGTCAACATGTCTTTGTATGTGTGTGTGTGTGTGCCTGTGTGTGTGTATCAATACCTATGGATTGTGTATTGTATGTGTTGTGTGCAATCGATTGCTAACAATTTTGCCATGAAATCACAGTCCATGTATGTATAAGTAATAACTTAATTTAGGATAAACTAATCTGTGTTTGGCTTGGTATGTGATATAAATTCTTAATGTCTCAATTGTAGTATTATTAGCTACCTGCACAGGTATATAAAATATATTTACTCAGGTATAACTTTTATTTACATAGCTATATAGTCTGTCTGTCTGCCTGGGTTGAGAGATGCAATTTCATACATGAGTGTTTTGTCATTGGGGTTCATCCTCGGTATCACCTTTCTCTAAATTAATTGTCTCTTACCTTTTATGTAAGACTAAAATCTGTCGTCCCATTTTCGTCCCATTTTCCTCGGAGCCAAGACATTTTCATGCATGATATCTGTTTACAAATGATCTTAATTATACGCTGGTTAAATCAAGAACACTTTGCAACGAAACAATTATGTGGCATCACAGACTGTAAAGCACCTGCTCAGCAAATGAAGAAAGAGATTACAATCATATCAAAAGTGAGACTGACAAAAAGAATTGTCTCCCTTGACAGACCTGAAACATTCATTTTGACTGTTGAGGATGTAACCAAGACCAACTTACTATAGAAAGTTACTTTCAGTAGACAGTTACTTACATGTACCATGGGCAGTTACTTACTGTAGGCAGTTACATACTGCAGGCAGTTACTTACTGTAGACAGTAATTATAGACAGTTACTTACTATAGGCAGTTACTGTAAACAGTCACTATAGGCAGTTACTTACTGTAGGCAGTTACTTACTACAGGCAGTTACTAAAGGCATTTACTTACTATAGACAGTAATTTACTACAGACTACAGGCAAGTTACTTACTGTAGACAGTTACTTACTTTAGACAGTTACATGTATATGTACTTACTATAGAGTTCATGCTGTAGGCAGTTATACATGTATGTGCTTAGATGTACTATAGATTCACAATGTACCTACTAAAGTCAGTTAAATGTACTTACTGTTGGCAAGTATACTGAACGTGTACTGATTTTAGCAGTATTCTAATATCAGCACTTTTCGCGCTCAAGTCATTGGGCGAATTCAAGTTTAGCACTAAAATTGCTCCATCCTGTCATTCTGTATTTCTGTATACACGATACAGTTAATGAAATTAATTGTGCGAATTCAAGATTTTGCTAATAAGTCTATACCCCTGAGAGCACTAAAATATGAGTGCGCTAATTTAAATACACATACAGTATGTACTTACTGTAGACAGTTACTCTTTAAGGTTGTTCTGCAATCCAACCCTTTAGTATATTTTGTCCTGAATTATGGGCAGTTATTATCTGCTTTTTCAGCAAATGAACTGTGTTGATAATTGTTCTTGGTAATATTTACAACAACTTTACCACTGTGCCTTATAAAAAATGATCAATTTGATCATTGATTGGTCCCATTAAGTGTCCACCCTTTTTTCCTGAATTTTGTAGTGGCCTGGGTGCTAAATGGGTCAAATACGGTAATTATGATTTGTTGTTTTTGTAAATATGTGCCAATTTATCTTGTAGCCCTGTACATAAATTCCATCTCCATTTAGTAGTCACTGTAATAAACTCAGTTGAAATCATCTGCATGTAATGCATGTTGTCTGTAAAATCTTGCATATAATGAGGATATGGTCGACCTATTTTTGTACTTTGCACATACGTATTAAACTTTATTCTGCATTATAAGCAGGTATGCAGTAACCGAGTAAGTATACGAAGGTCCGCTGATTTTTTTCTCTATAGTAACAAGTACCTGACATGATACTTTGGTGTTTATTCTTATCATGAGTTCTTGTAGATCTATAAAAGTCTTGATGTTGCTAGTATCCTCCGCACCTAAGAATAAGTTAACCTGTAGTTTATAGTCGGAATTGATTTTACTTCAACATGGAAACGTTGGTTCAGTTGTCTTCCTATTAAGTGGCTTAAAGGTGTTGTTGATGCTATCAGTGTAGCCCACACTTTCATGTTTTCTAATTAAGAATTTTCTTTTACCATTATCCTAGAAACCTACTACTGGGTAAAGTCATCAAAAACATTTTTCGACTGACAAACATCTGACATTTTTATTGTCTTATTCTCCTCCAGCGTTTATCGTTTATCGGAAGATTTTTCAATATTATCAAAAACTCAAGTTTCCCCATGATAACACTGATATCTAAAAATTGTAATTTTGCATGATATCGCAGTATGAGGAAACATTTATTGTATCTTTTTTCAAGGACTTTCCAGTACATCTTGATATCAACTTCAGCTTGATATAGATTTGAAGTTGTGTTTGAAGTTTATCGGTAATCGACCACTGGAGCATCATAATTATTAAGGTGTATATTTCATGGCTCTGTCAAGATGATGTATGTGTTTCAGTGTTGAAAGGTATTCATAAAACTGGGAGACAATTTTCTCTTATATAATCACTTTCATTATTGTGTATGACTTTGAATATTCTATCATGTAATGGAGTGTCCATCTCTCTGGCTTTCGCAGGGCATTATAGGAAAGATTAAATTAAGCAAAATGCTAAACTAATCTGGACATTTACAAATGTTGTGTGACCATGGGAATTTGCTGGTTGCTGGAAGTAGTTTTCAACTCTTTTTGTTTAAGGCAAATTAGAAGATCGCCCACAGAAAATTTAGGTGAGAGAGTAAACTTGCAGGATATTTCCAATGTCCAAGTCAGCCATCAGAAAGAACAAGCACCTGCTAATGATTGGTAAGTTAACAATTCAACTTTTCCATATCATTTCAAAAACAAAAATGAAAAACAAAATAAAAATACATGTACAGCTTGAAATCCTGTCATGTATAGGAATGGTGAATTTTGGAAATTTTTATGAAAACTTGGTAAAGATAATTATACTACGGTAAGTGATAATTATAATTAGAATGATTTTCCTGTAATCAGCTGTTGCTTATTGGTGATGACGGTGATGATGTAATTACTGGCTATTGGATCGTGAGACTAGTGACTAAGTGACCTTTGGTCATCCTGTCTGTCCACAAGTGAATCGTTGGCTATAACTTCTGAGCAATATTAGAGGGTCTCTTAATTGTTGGCAGATATACTCTTGTATATCACTAATGAAGTCTTTTAAAGATTGACCCCAAGGTTAAGAATGTTAAACCAGCAGACAATACATTTAGTGGACCACACAATCTGTGGTGTAGATATATATGTAACATATAGTTGAACCACAAAATCAACATTTCCCCAAAAATCTTAATGAGTAAATTAAAGATTAGCTATTGCTATGCTACCCTACTGTGCACCCCCCCCCACCCCCACCCCACCCCACCCCCGCAACGTATATAGATCCTAATCCTGGATCTGATAACCTGGTGAGGGGAAAGGTTAATGGGGCTCAATTGGATCCTTTGATGCCCCGTTTTTTTAAAAAGCATCCATATGATTTTTGCCAGGCTTCAGTGCCATTGACATTTGTATCATTCACATGTACATGTATAGGAATGTGTGTGTGTGTGTTTTTAGAATAGAAGCCACATTCTGTCCATATAATGTAATCTGGCTATTCAGACCACCTAACTGACTGACTCAAAGTGGTCTGATTAGCTAGGTGTTACAGTGGAACCTCACTACTCAGACCACCTAACTGACTGACTCAGAGTGGTCTGATTAGCTAGGTGTTACAGTAAAACCTCTCTATTCAGACCACTTGACTGACTGACTCAAAGTGGTCTGATTAGCTAGGTGTTACAGTAAAACCTCACTACTCAGACCACCTAACTGACTGACAGTAAAACCTCACTATTCAGACCACTTGACTGACTGACTCAAAGTGGTCTGATTAGCTAGGTGTTACAGTGGAACCTCACTACTCAGACCACCTAACTGACTGACAGTAAAACCTCACTATTCAGACCACTTGACTGACTGACTCAAAGTGATCTGATTAGCTAGGTGTTACAGTGGAACCTCACTACTCAGACCACCTAACTGACTGACTCAAAGTGGTCTGATTAGCTAGGTGTTACAGTAAAACCTCTCTATTCAGACCACTTGACTGACTGACTCAAAGTGGTCTGATTAGCTAGGTGTTACATTGGAATCTGGCTATTCAGATTACCTAATTGACTGACTCAAAGTGGTCTGATTAGCTAGGTGTTACAGTGGAACCTCACTACTCAGACCACCTAACTGACTGACTCAAAGTGGTCTGATTAGCTAGGTGTTACAGTAAAACCTCACTATTCAGACCACCTAACTGACTGGCTAAAAGTTGCCTCATTAGCAAGGTGCTCTCTTTAGTAAGAGTATGAACTTATTAAATATCTATATTCAAAAATTTTCAAGGGACTAAATATTTGTGGTCCTAAATGTGAGGTGGTCTCCTAAGTGAGGACTGGTCATAAGACGAGGTTCCGATGTATATACACATATACAATATACCACAACCATACACATGTACATGTATATAGGATCTTTCCAATTTTGTGCTGTAGTCTCAATACCACTGTCTACCTGTCATTTATCATATTACTGTCTTTTATGTATAAGATGTTTTACTTTCACCTCCCATTGTCACTAAAGATGTGTATCGCCTACAGTCAATAAATAAACAACAACTCACTTGTAAGTTAAATTGACATGTTAAAGAAGATGTATCAAATTGTGGGTCATCTCAAGATTATATGTACCCTTGAGGGAATGTCCAAGAACTCTATACCTGACGAATCTCTGACCTTCAAGTGATATTGGATAAAATAATTACAAAAAGATGGTCTTAATCTCAACAGAAAACTTGTACATTTAAAAAGAAAAATTAAGTGTTCATATAGTCCTTGGTTGTCTGATATTTTGTTTAGTACTAACATCGTGACAATGGTGTAATCGGAAGATATAATTACAGCTCGCAGACTTTTTATTTACTGTACAGATTGGTTGTAATCAAACATGAAATGGTTTATCACAATGACTCTGCAATACCCGGTAGATATTTTTTCGTCGCTTTTGACATTTTTACAGCACTTATCTGGTTGTAACGCCTCTACACGGTGTTTCTACAAATTAACATCAAAGAGAAATTGGAACCTTGGGGCTGTATCGTACACCAACTTATGAATTAAAGCTAAGGTGTAATTCAGTTAATAGCTAACAGTACCTTCATTGAAATAATGTTTTATTGACAAGTTTTGTTTCATGACAGTGTCACCTGCCGAACGATTCTTCTACCTTTTGTTACCTGTACCGGTAAATGTGTATTTGAAACCAATCAGTTTCATTGGTTTTGTTTATGGTGTCACATACCACAGTCACTGTGAGAAATTGTCACCCTTACAGAGACTTCAGCAAAAGCTATTAAGGATCATAAATTTTGACCTGCTTTATGGCTGCAGGATGTTTTTTTCTTGATTTTCTGTGTTTAGGTCACTTATGGCACACAGACACACACTCACACAGACACACACAGATACACACACACACACACACAGATACACACACAGAGACACAGACACACACAGACACACACAGACACATACACAGACACACACAGACACACACACACACACACACACACACAGACACACACACACAGACACACACACACAGACACACACACACAGACAGACACACACACACAGACACACACAGACACACACACAGACACACACACACAGACACACACAGACACACACACAGACACACACACACACAGACACACACAGACACACACACAGACACACACACAGACACACACACACACACACACAGACACACACAGACACACACAGACACACACAGACACACACACACACACACACACACACACACACAGACACACACACAGACACACACAAACAGACACACAGACACACACACAGACACATACACACACAAACAGACACACAGACACACACACAGACACACACACACACACACATACACACACACACAAACAGACACACAGACACACACACACAGACACACACACACACAGACACACACACAGACACACACACACACACACACACACACACACACACACACACACACACACACACACACACACACACACACACACACACACACACACACACACACACACACACACACACAAACACAGGTCACACACATTCTCAGCCTGGCTGCACATTTTTCCTCACTCACTGAAATTCTTTAAATCTGGGTAGCAGAATAGAAATTTACCGATACATTTGTAGGTACCAAATGGGTAATATTTAAACTTGGGTCACATTGGCAATATACATATTAATTTAATTTAGTCTTGTAAAAAGAAGACATCACGAATGGCGTTGACAGGAAGTCCAGTGACAATGTGAAATTGGCACATCTGTGATGTATTATACGTGACAATATCTCGACAGTTACCACCCAAGTTTATCTGTAATCAGATGACTGTATTATTGATTTAAATCGACCCTAATCAGATATCCGTGATCCACATATATTGTCATTCCACAAACAATACCCGATTACGGTAATACATTTAACTGGTATTCAGCCATGTTATTTTGATAAGAAGAAGTACACTTACATATACATATGTATTGTCAAGATTTTTTTTTAACTGAGCATAATTGTAATACCTGTGGGTCATCTTGTTTCTACCTGGGGTAAAATGCTGAGATAATTGATCTGGTCGTAAATTCAGTTCAGCCTTCAGGATTAGGCATTTTTTTTAGTCAGATTTGTTGTCTTTTAAGGTATTGGAAGTGTTTTAAAATTTGTAGTTTTAAAAAACATACATTTAACAGTAAAAAAAAAATCATTTGAGTTTTTAATACTGAATGTTAATCCTGTGTGACTCGCTCTTTCTTTCTCTCTCATTCTGTGAGAGAGAGAGAAGAGGAGAGAGATTAATTGTAAGGTAAATTTCAGATAGAAGGGATGTAACTCTTACTACTTTATCAACATTTTGTGCTATACCGGTACGTGCACCTGTTTAACGAGAGATTTAACAACTTACTTCACCTGGTGAGATAAAACTGCACACTGATAAGTGTCAGCTATTTCTGTAGAATGTTTATGCAGGTATCCATTGTAATACTGTACTGGGATTTAAGTCATGAAATTCTAATCTGTCAAATAAGATCTGCGATACAGAACCTTAAGTCGCTGAGACCCGACAAAAAAGTAGACGATTTTATGCATTGGCAGCAATAAAATGACAATTAAATCATTGCATCAGAACAGAAATATTCAACTTTAAGAAACCTGGACATTGATTGAGTGTCGTGATGTTGATAAAGTTTGTACATGTATATTTACTATGAGTCATTCTGTTTGAACTGGAAAAAAGTTTGTCTGTGGAAATACCAGATGGATTGATTAGTGATACATGCTGTTTTGAGGAATACTTTACTCTGTATTGATGTGATCTACAATGGCTTTGTTATTTTCCAATCCTAAAGTGTGTAACAACCAGGAAATGGAGTAAGTCAACTCAAGTCAGCTTGATATGTACATGGTCATGTGTATTGTATATACGACTTAAAAAAGTTAACATTAAGTTATCTCCCTTAGCCCTGTACATGTATGTTTATTTTGTTTCTCTTTGTATAAGGACATTAATTTTGTTTTTCTATTTACTGCAGTATTTTAGTTTTGGGGCTTAATGCATCAACCCCTGAAAAACAATGGGCTCTTCTGTTAATCAATGACTTGGACCAGTCCAAATGTGTCTTTAGGGATGAATAAGTTAAAACAGGTATTTGTATGATATGATGTTTTTTTTAATTCATATGAAAATGATGATTCAATGCATAAAAACAGGAAGTACATGTACCAGTATGAGAAAGTTGGGAAACTAATTCAGTATTTACACCAAGGACCATATTAATAATTGTAGTTTAAAAACCTATCAACCACACATGTATGTATTCCATGAATATACAATGCGGAGAAACTAAGACACACACTCAGAAAGGCACATACATACATATACACACATAATGCACACATACACTGTACATACATATATGCACACACACACACACATATATACACACGCACACATGCATGAGCGTACGAATACACACGATTTGAAAACTCATGTTTGGGATATAAAGCTCATGTTATATTATATACATGTATATTTTTTGCATTGTATATACAGTGTTATATGCTGTAGTTACAATTGCAGAATATAGATGACTTCATATATAGGTTACACTTCAGCAGGGTAGATAAATGGTGTCGTAGTAGACAAATCGTAGGTGATGAAAGTTGAAATGATAAAAACAAGATGTCTGTAGGGTACTGTATGATATCAAGGGAGACAAATGATATGGTCATAGAAACAGCTGATTTGTTCTAAAGGAAAGTGATGTGGATACATCACATGTATATGTTGTATTTATTTTCTATTGTGTTTTTATATGCCTTCTAGAATACTAGCTTATATAATTGTAGGTGAATCACTGAATTGTTACAAATTTTACCTGTGCTTGGGACTTTTGATACACGTAGGGTTTTGTTACAAATACAGCAAGGGAATTAAAGGGCACTGTATTAGACACAGCAAAGGGTTGCTGCGGGATTTGTGTTACAGGAAACGGTAACCTATCACAGACTTACTCTGTACCTGTAGTTACACGTACATGTATTGAGTGACATATACAATTTACATATGTACATGTAGCACTGCAGTAGATGCAGTTATGGTACATAGATAAAGATAATGTAGAAAATGCAGATACTGGTAGGCCATAAATACTTTGTACATTGTGTTTCTAGAATTATGAAGCTTTATAGCCGATTTATCTGCTCTCGAGCTGAATGTGCAGAATTTTCTGAATTTTTTAGATTTAATTTGTGATTGGATTCTGTGAATTGCATTTCTTGTTGCTAGGATACTGCACTTGATGGTTTCGACAGTTTTATGTTTTAGTGTTGTGGCATTGATCTCTGCTATTTGCCGATTCCATCATCTATGTTATCATTCGTTTAATCACATTTGTGAGGAAAGTAATTTTTTTTAGCTATCTCAATTTGTATTTCTATTGATTTTTTAGAACAAGATATGAATGTACTGACTTTGTTATCACACTTATGTCATAACTTGAATTCTGATACATAATTAGTTGAAATTTGAACATCACCCCTATAAAGACTCATTTGGAATGGTCTAAGTCTTTGATTTACAGAGGAGTCCATTGTTTTTTCCGGGGATGATGAGTCAAAAGTATTTGTTTTATTTGTCCCAATTAGTATTACATATGTACATGTAGACAAATGTATAGGTTGATAGGTAAATGAAAAATGTATATTTCAATTTTGATATGTAAATTTGACAAAATTTAAAAAAATAATAATACTATAAGTGGGCAAAACTTCCGAATCAAATTTTGAAGTCTGGGCTTTTTAAATGAGTCTGTTGGGTCTGTTTGAATAAAACCTCTTTTGAGAGAGCACCTGTCTTGTAAGATCACATTTCAGTGGCTAAAGATGTGGTTTGTCAAGACCGATTCAACTGTATAATTAAAATAAACACCAGTACGTTAGAGTGAATTGTATCTTTATAATGTGTTGGTTTGATTGTTTTGTAATTTTTAGAACCTCATTAATCTTGGAATAATTTATTCAAGACATATATCACTTATGACAATCAATGTCTGTTTTAACATGTAGCAGATTTTATATTTGAGCTAATTAATTCTAACAAGTTTCAATTTGTGTAGACTGATAATAGTTATCAAAGCGTATTTTAAGTTTGAAATTTATAAGTCGATGAAAGTGTTTCTAACCTTGATGTGCCAGATTGATAGAATGTTTACACGCTAACTAATTGTACTAAAAACAGCTGACCGAATATTTAAGTAGTGGATGTCAGATGATGACATAAAAAAAATGTTTCAAGATGACCGAATAATTCCACTGTTGTTGACTGTTATTTCTTGCTGCCAGAGTTGCCAAGGGTAAATGTCAAGCATGTGTATTTGGAGCAGTTCTATTGTACATATTAATTGTATTTTATAATGAAGTTTGGATCTGTTTTGTTGTATCAAGGAAGTTTATTCAATATGACTTCGGTATTACATGAGAATAACACTCAAATCCCTGAGGACTCTCTCAAGTCAGACCGGTCACTTATACATAATTACCGATTAACGAAATAAGTGTCAAGATCCAATATCAACTTTAGCTATGACTCATGTGTTCTTGTCTGTGTTCGCCAAGGTCAACGTTTTGTTCACTTGAGCCAAACATTCAATGCAAACTTTGCTGCGATCTTAGCAATTTTATGTTGTTCATGTTCTTGTACTTTAATCCTTGTCGCTGTAGCTTCTTTCAGTCTCACTAGTTCGTTTATTTGTTTATCTTAATGGTGACTTTATTTAAGTTCTGTAACTTATAGATTTATGCTACGGACTTATGCTGCGCTTACTCTGACACTGTCACGGGGACAATTGACTCCCACTTTTTCTGTCAGTGTTTATAACCTTTCAACCCTACAGGCCATAAAAGACTTATTTTAAACAATAGAAAGACCATAAGATTTTCAGGGGACAAAAGCATGTAATACTGAGCATTTGGTGAGGGAACAGTTATCGTCAATGTTAAAATGTCTCGGTTATCACCAAGATACATGTGCGGTGCGTAACACTTTCACCACTTGCGGTGGTTTAGTGGTAGAATGGTCGACTCACTAACGGGAGGTCCCAGGTTTGATTCCAATTACCGGTCATACCAAAGATACCAGAAAAAATTGGTTGCAAGTGTTTCTGTGTCAAGCGCTCGATATATTAAATGAAAGTAATTGGTCTTTCAGATGAAACTTAAAACCGAGGTCCTGTGTTATAGTAGGCGTGGCATGTAAAAGAAGCATCATTGCATTGGCATCAGTCCATAGCACAGGTCAAAATTTGTGTCACTTCATCTAAAGCTATATAAATATTTTGATTTTTTTCTACTTTTACTACTTGTACTTGATGTACAGTAAGAAATGAGAGCTAAAAACACAGGCATGAAGAAATCTTGTATTCCTGTATATTTTGTGAAAATAGTCAAGCCCAGTGTAGTATTCATATATAAATACATGTAGTAAGGTTGAGTTAATCAATTGCAAGTGAAAAGGTGCCAAACCTTGGTTTCTCAAGCAATTTTCACAAAATATATAGGTATTTAAGAATATTTGTGCCTGTGTATCTGGGTTTTTTTTTCATCGTCTTTCAATCTAAGTAGTAAAAAATGGGAAAAAATTGAGAAAAAAAACACAGCTAATTCTCCTTTAAACACATTCAGCTCTGAGTATCTGAATCAAATGCATTGATATGATGTGTAAGATATATAAAAGAATGAAAAAGTTTATGCAGTTATATTTGAATACATTTATATGATCTGTTTCTATCTGTCAGATGTTGAACTCTAATTATTTCTCCTCCATTCAAACACATGAATGATCCAGACAAGTTTACAATCCGAAATTTTGAAGTTTACAATAAAATACATTAAACTGAATTATGAAATTATTATTTTTTCTCATATTTAAAGCATATATACAGTTCAGTGGTAATATTCCCAATTTGCATAAAAAGTCTCCAATTTCTTCATTTTGGCCTAGGCCCTGCCATTCCCTCAGTTTTGACTTATCCAGGCAATTTTTTCCACTTTTTTGCCTAGGCTAGACCATTTCCCAAGTTTTACTCAGGTCCATTATTGACTAGTATACATTGATTTATTGTTGTGTTTAAATAAAGTCAATTTTCGGTTAGTTACCATGACTATGAATGTCCTGGCATAATCACAAACTTGTGTGTTAGAGATTGTCTTCATTCACCATCTATCTAATCTTTGCTGTCATTGGATGCTGATAGAAGAAGCTCTTTATTGACAGGCTAATGTTCTCTTCTTGTCTTTTAAGGTCGATTTAGATTGCTTTTCTAGATCAATCTCATCTAATTGCTAGAATGCAATAGCAATAATGTCAATATTCAAGCCTATCATTTCTAACTTAATAGTTTATCTTGTAAATAGATCCTACATCATTCACTAGTTGCTTTCTCGACATATAGGGTATGTACTTTTCAATGTTTTTTTTTTTTTTTTTTTTTTTTTGAAATTACAAAGTTTTAAATCAGGGCCTACTGCCATGAATAAGGAGAATACCATAATCTTAACTTTGACTTTTGGTCACAGGTTAAATAGTATGTACAGAGTTACTTCCCTTATTCTTCAATGAGTGTTTGTTTCTGCCTTCCACCAAACTATGACTTCAACATACCACTAAAAATGACTACATTACTGGTACTCAAAGGTGTGAATTTTACTCAACTAAGAAAATGCTGAAATTTGATTGGCTCTTAGTACATTTTGTGTATTACTTTGCTGATTTCAAGTTTTTAGGTTGTCTGAGCTATTTTTAGGTCACCAGTTTAAAAGACTCCTGATGATCTACTGAGGCCATCTTTTGTCTGTTGTCATGTGACGTGTGCTCTTAAATTTTACACCTTTTTTTTTAACCTGTCAAGAAACAATGGGCCAATGTCAACCAAACTTGGCAGGAACTATCCCCATAGGTACATGTATCTGCGTTAAGTTTGTGAATGAAAAGGGGTTTATTACCCACAGGGGTAAAAAAGGGACAGGGTTCATCTTTTTGCGAACCAATCAGTAATCAGCATATTATCAATGTATATATACAATCACTTGGGTGACCATTAATTAAGGCACTTGTGTGCATCTTGTTTGGGTTTTCAGCTTACTGAGAAAGGTCTGTGTCGGGATTTGGATGGAAGTGTGTGGGTTTTTCCCAAAGCCACACTTAACCTTATGTTTTATGTAACTTTCGTTATTTTTATCATCAAATTCTAAACTATTCATTAATTCTTGTCAAAATTGATGGATGACTTTTCTATTTTTATATACCAGTACATATACATGGTAGTATCAATTTATAAACCTTGTACATAGACGTGTGTGTGTATGTATGTATGTATATATGTGTATATATAGATATATCTGCATATATACATGTTATTGATTATTAATAAGAACATAGAGGAACTTGAAGCCTGTGATTTACAGGTATATCTCTATAAACTCGTAAGGACACCTTGCAGGTGTGTAAACATGTAAACAAGTGATACACCTGCCTTTCTATCTGGCATTGAGAAGGTACTGACCATGAAATAAACCATCTGTCATGTTCAGTGAGTGGTGAAGATCTTGTGTAACACTGATCATAACATGACATGACTTTAGTCATCAGATCTCTTGCTTATCAGGTAAGTTGTAAAAATATCTTCCGTTTGAGGTGGAGAAGTGGGGGGAAGGGGCATATTGAAGTTTTCTGAAGTTGTAAATAACTTCAATAAGTTATTCATGGTAATATGTTTTAAGCTTAAGTCACTAATTTTCTCAAAGTATCTGTCATCAGTTGAATAAATATCTTTGTCATTGGCGTCGGAAGCAAATTGCAAGTGGGGGGGCTAAACCAACTTAAAACACACACACGGCAGAAACGTCTGGGGGCTAAGCCCCAATTTTCAACACCTATGTCTATCTTTGCAAAAAAAGTGTGTGTGTGTGGGGGGGGGCAGCTAAGCCCCCCCCTAGTCCCCCATTTCTGACGCCTATGCATGTATAGTGGAACCTGTCTTGAGAGACCACCCCATTTGCCACTGGAATATGGTCTCTCACTATAGGTGGTCTCTCAAGAGAGGTTTAATTTAAAAGATTATTTAACCAATTGGTTTTCAGAATGTTATCTCACAAGACAGATAATCTTACCTGAGAGTGGTCTCTCAAGAAAATTTGTTCCAGTCTACATTGTATATAAAATTTAGGTGTATTGTTAAAGAAGGAATTAAAATAGAAAGCCAGAACTGTTTGAACAATGAAAACAAACGAGTTCCAATAGTCAAGTTCAGTTTTATAAAAAAAGTATATTAGTATACAAGGAACATCCCTGGCGGAATGGTTAAAAAGCATTGCTTTGTAAATCATACATGTAAAGTCTACCATCTCTAGTTGATGTAGGTTTGAATCCAACTGAAATCTAAACTGATTTTATGAAATGTTTGCCAGTTTTCTTGCCATTTATGGTCTCTTCCCGGGTACATCTCTTTTCCATCATTAAAAACTGCCTGTCACCAGCGAACAGAAAAATTGTTGTGTGTGGAGTGGGTAAAACACCATTAAAAAACCCCCCAAAATATGCAGACACAAAAATACCCACCCTAGAACTACTTTTCATTGCTAGTCATAAAGGGGTGTATGGTTAGTTCTTTTATATAACCAGTGTTTTAGTACATGTACGTATGCTCTGAAGCAGTACGTACCACCTGTGAAGTATTTTTGTTTTGGTTTCATTCAAGACATTTAAACATCGTAAGATATAGATATTGATTGTACAGAGAGATTTTATTTGTGTCAAGAGTAAGTAATGGCCATTATTTTTTCTGATAGTTGTCGTGATTTAAAGGTGATAAAACTAGAGAAAAACATACAGAACTGTTTATTGATATCGTAAACCTTAGATCAACCAAATTCATTTTGTTTTTCCTTGGTAGCCATTGTACCTTATCAAGTCACAATGTATTTTACGATGTGGTTTTACGTAGCCCTCAGTTTAGAGAATGTTAGTGCATTGACTTACATGTAAATATACCTGTCCAAATTATCGTAGGTTAAGTGCTGTCCTAGCAGATCAATTTGAGGTAAGTGGTTTTTTTTTTCCACAGCAGTCTTTATATCTTGAAATATGTTGTACTGGTGGTACATGTCTATAACAGATAAAATGTATCCGTAGCATTTGAGTATTTCTTTTCTTTTCATTTAGCATGTTTATATTCTCTTAATACGGTGAGAGTGTTACCTACTTGTTAAAAACTTCCCGGAGGCCGAGTGTTTTGGTTGATTTGATTTAGGTGATGTACTAATGTAAACAAAATTTGTGACACTATTATATCATTTTGCCTATATTTATCTATATTATCGGAATAAAGGGGATAAGCTGGTAAAGATATTATAAAAACAAAATTGACATTAGGTCAGTTAGGGACTCCTGAGTAATCTTATTGACTTGAACCTGTCTATGACATACTTAAGATGAATACAGAGGTATGTACCTGTGAGCAGGTGTGAAACGAGAGATATTTTGTATATATACTTGTCTGAATTATTTTGTCATATAGACGACAACTTAGATAATCATTTGACACTTAAAAAAAAAAAAAACGAGGCTAAATTGAAATATACATGTGATATGTACCTCATATATGTAAAATACATTGTGAATGATATTGGGGCCTCCGTGGCCGAGTGGTTAGAGCATTGCGCTTTAAATCACACGGCCTCTCACTTCTGGTTCAAATCCCACTAGGGTAATTTCGAATTAAGTGGGAAAGTTTGCCAGTTTTCTTGTGGAAGGTCGGTGGTCTTTACCCGGGTAACCGGGGTTTCTCCTCCACCAATAAAAACTGGACGACATCATATGACTGAAAAATTGTTGAGTGTGGCGTAAAACAAAAAATCAAATCAAATCAAATTGTACATGTTATTATTTACAAAATTTGGTCTGAATATTAGTCAAATACAATATGTAAAAGTATAGATCTTTGCAAGAACTGTTAATCAGATCCGAAATTTTATTTGTTAATTGTAAACTTCGGTAACTCGTTTTCTGATTTATCATATTTTCATATCTAATCTAAGAGTAAAGACTTTGCAGAAGTTGCATGTTTCTGTAAAACAAGGACAAAGTTATTTACAAGTTGTGAAACTAGGTCACTTAAAAAAGTGATTTGAAAAAAAAAAAATGTACCCAGGAAGAGACCACTGGCCTTTTTGCAAGTAAACTGGAAAACTTTCTCGCAGAAATCAGCTTAGGTTCCAGGGAGGTTCAAACCTGCACTGACCAGAAGTGAAAGACTTCTTGGTTCAAAACACGATGCTCTGTCCACTTGACCATGGAGGCTCCACATGTAATTCATGAAACTGGAACTTAAGACATATAAAATGTATGTACATGTACATGTAATTCTCAAGAAGTTATTACATAGCTAAGAGCTTGCAGATTGTATGTAACTTTTGAAGTGAAATTTTTGCTGAGTTTTAACATTTTGGGGGAGGGAAAGATTTAATGAACAGTATGTGGAACACTCTTGTGATAGATCTTTAAACATACTACGGCATTCTCTGCTAGGTCATTACATACAGATGTACACGTGCTCTCTACTCCCCCACATCTCTACATTTTCCTATTTTCAATCAGTTTGAAAAATCTAGTGCAGATGAATGTTTACAAGTTCGCTAGTACATAATGCACTCTCCTCGTGTATGTAGTGAGTATACAGGGGTCAAATTTAACATGAATTTGAGGTAGAGAGGATATTGAATCAGACATAGGATGATGATTGACAATACTCGTTATAATGTGGTTTGGTACGTAATATATCAGAAGGAAGTATGAATCTCCACCCAGTTTAATAATGTGTAGATTTGATTCTGTTAATTGATGTTACAGCAGGTCTTTATCTGAGGGCAATCCATTTCACCATGAAAATCTGAACAAATAGATCTTTTTACTCCCTCAGAAATATTTCAATTCTTGTTATCTGTCGTAAAAATGCTGAGTGTTTTAACCCATTAAATTTACAAGAAAACTGTCATAACACAAGTCAAAGAACTCTCACTGCTCAATGACTGTAAGTGCAAAATTTGAAGCCCTTCACCGGCATCTGGTGAGGTCTCCATATGAGTGAAAGATTCTTGAGTGGCACGTTAAACAACAATTCAACCAACAACAAGTAGGAGAAGTTGCCAGTGTAATTTTAATCTGGTTATGCTTTCTAACCTAAACTTTAAATGCGTCCAGGTAAAAAAAAAAGGGAAAAAGGGAAAAAGGGAGACTGCGCCCCACCAGGTTATATGAGTTTTACTATAGTAATACATGCCAATAAAAATTTCTTGATGCAATAATATAACATTTATAAATACAGGTCTGTTAACATTTCTTTACATGATAATACAGGTCTGTTAACATTTCTTTACATGATAATACAGGTCTGATAACAAGTCTGTTAACATTTCTTTACATGATAATACAGGTCTGATAACATGTCTGTTAACATTTCTTTATATAATAAAACAGGTCTGTTAACATGTCTGTTAACATTTCTTTATATAATAATACAGGTCTGATAACATGTCTGTTAACATTTCTTTACATGATAATACAGGTCTGATAACATGTCTGTTAACATTTCTTTACATGATAATACAGGTCTGATAACATGTCTGTTAACATTTCTTTACATGATAATACAGGTCTGTTAACATGTCTGTTAACATTTCTTTACATGATAATACAGGTCTGATAACATGTCTGTTAACATTTCTTTACATGATAATACAGGTCTGATAACATGTCTGTTAACATTTCTTTACATGATAATACAGGTCTGATAACATTATTTGTCTGTTAACTTTTCTGTTCAGTCTCTTGGGCGATCAAACTATAAACTGTGCTAAGTTCAAAGAGTCTGGCCTGATGCTGTAACAAATGGAGTATCTTGTAATGTACATCTGTAAAATATACATTTATATGGGCATGGAAAAGGGGTTCTGACAAGGTTCCACTTTAATACCAAGGTACAAAAAATAAACAACACCAACAAAACTTGCTGATACAATTTTTATCTCCAGTTTTGACAAGTACATCATTGTCCATATGTTGTACAAAGTGAAATCCTGCTTTTCGACCTTGAGTAATAATGACCTTCCACCCCCAGGCCCCTTTACGGGTTATCTATAATTGTATCACATAGAACTGGATAAAGTCAAATAAGTGAATCTGTTGCTCTCCCTAATGTCTGGAGGACAAGCTTAAAATTAAATACCTGGTGATAACAAAACCATAACAAGTTGAGTTATCCTGATGAGATATAATGCTATATAAATGGGAATATAATGATAATCTGTGGTCTATATTATCTCATTATTTTGTCTTGTGATGGGGAAATAATTACATTGCTAACACTTTTATCTATAGAGTTATCACAGCAGTAAAGACTGCTTGCTAACTTAGATTATTTTGTAGTACATGTTTGACTGTATCAGGGAAATTTTAACAGTACCTAAGATATTGTCTTATCTATAACAGTTTTATTGTAACATACAAAAATACCTACATGGCTGGAGTTAGCTACCGGAATGTCTGGATATGAACTGGTATGTACGTAAATATGGTTTTTTTAAATGTTATTTTACCTGACTAGATATGTGTGGACTTAAGTTAACTGTAGGGGGTGTGATCTTTAGCACCTTCGCCAGACAAGGTCATGTTTGTTTTCCAGTACAAGGCAGAGAGATGATGTCAGCATAGCATGATATTGTGATCAAAGTTGCCAAAAATCACCAGCATCAGACATCCACATTTTTGTTTTTTTTAGAGACATGTATGTTGCTTTTGCCATGAACCTTTGTTGGTGTGGATCTACAGGTGGTAGGAGGTACAAGTATTCTACATGTATACTGAAATTGACAAGCTTTCTGTTCTTGTTGATTTTAGGTATTCATGTATCAACTCATTATTTTGTTTTATTTGATATTGTTTTATGCCACAGTCAACCATTTTTCAGTCATATGGTGGCAAATGTTTTTAATGGTGGAGGAGAGAACCTGGTTACATTGTACTCGGGGCCACACTGAGGCCCATCAAGACATTAATTATGTCCAAATTAGTAAATTGATGTCATAAATGATACACACATACCAACCAACTTCCTGTATTAAAAAATCATCAGATAAATTTTCAATTTTTTTTTTTCAACTTATTTAGCGTAACATCTTTAAAACCTTTATGTTTTCATTTTTTTTTGCCAGAGGCTGAGTTCATTAATTCAAACAAATCCCAACATCAACATAGCATTTTGTAAAGCTACAACTTTCAGATAATATTTCCGGTAGATATTTGAGCTGAGAGTCAATGTGATATTTTTATCAAAGTTTATAGTCATATGTAAAAGGAATTGAGACATCAAAGCTTTGGCATCCTTTGTGTTTATACACTGCGAGATTGATTAAAGCTTGTTTCATCTTTTGTAGAAATACTCAATAAAGTCCCTTACTTTAGATTCATTCAGACGCAATTGAAATAAATGATTACAGCACTTACTCGGTGATTTACAACAAATCTGTTAGAAGGGAGGGTAAATCCCAATATGGTGTCAAGATGAAATGACCAAATTTTTTTTTCTTCAATAAATGCATTATTGAAATGTTTCTGGCAACAAATTAAATGTTGTGGGTACATGTATCGCAAAATAATTATACGTCAAAAGAGAATGGGATAGTTCTGTAGTGTTTCCGTAGTTACACATAATTCTCATAATTCTCCTTCCTGCGGTCAGATTTGGTCTTTAGCTTTTCTTTGCAGCATCTACTTGAGCGTTATGGCAAATATATCATTAGCATTGATAGAAATGTCAATGACATCAAAGGTGTTGATAAGTTCAGGTGTGGTACGAGGTCGTCAGCTCAGGTGTGGTCACATGTTAATTACGGTCTCTATATTATGTTGTTGTCTGCTCTATAGCACTTGTGCTGATGAATATATAAATATCCAAGACCTTCCCCGAAATAATTGTAAATCGGGTGCTTCAGAACAATGATTCAATTTTATAATTTGTAACCTTATGTGACTTGAATACAAAGCTAGTTTAGATCAAATGATGAGTTTAAATTTACATTTAATTTGGGATTCTAAATCGAAGATTTTGTCATGTCCTGTTATGTTTTTTTTTTATGGATGATCTGCTCAACTTCATTCTAAAGTTTCATTTGTAGCTAGAGAAAGATTTAGAATTAACACAGAAATATCAAGGAAATGATTTTGACATATCGGCTGTGTTTGATTTGATATCAGCTAATTTGGACGCGGGATAAGATCATGGAGTATTGTTAGCTTGTTACTCATGAAATGTACATCCAGGTGTGTCATTTTCACCTGAGACACACCTTTTTTTGTGCCGAAATATTTCCAATGCACATTCTATACAGGTATGTTGAAAACTGAAGAAAGAGCAGAGACAATTGTTTGATAAAATCGTATGTTGCGTGGGACATGCGGAAATTGATGTGAAATTGACCATGTAATGTAGCAGACATTGATCTTGATTTACTAGCCCGTTGACTTGTATTGTGTATTGTACATTTCAATCAAAATCTGTATTAATATATATGAATCATTTCTGTGCTTGTGTTGAGTACTGTGATATCTGCGACTTTATCTCATATCAAATATTAAAAGTAGATTTGCGGTGCGCAATAATTTCAGAGTATGACTGGTCATTAAGGTGAGTGAGTTTATCATTGATTTAAATTGTCGAAGCTGGTAGATCCCCAAATTCCTCAGACACGTTTAAGCTCACCTAAGTGAGCCATGCAGACGATAAATTAGATATTGTCACCCCGCCATAGTTCTTTACTTATTTTATTGTTCCATTTCATTGTACACCAAATAGGTTTCAGTATCAATTGGGAATCCCGATTAACCACCACCATGATACATTTGAGACAGGAAATGAAAATGATTTTCAAATATTGGGGTCATGTAGTACTATGGTCCGTATAATCTCAAAGTCATGTTCTTGTCACAACTCACAAATTACAAAGTTATTTTGATGTTTAAAGAAAAACCAGGTTTTGATTTAACCAATATGGTCTAAAAACTTAGTTATATAGAAACAATACTATAATAAATCACCGATAAAATTATGTAATGTTAATGATGAGATCTACTGCCATTTTGACTACTAAAGCAGGTTTTACCACATTTTAACAGGCCTTCAGATAGATAACAAATGGCTAAATGCAAATTTATACTGTGGTTTACATCAATACCTATTTTGACCAGTATTTGCCTTCTTGGATAATCCTATGGGAGATCACATGTAGATCTCCTAACTGAAGTAACAGTGTGTAGCCTATATGTACTTGAATCCTTTATCCATGCATTTTGCTACTGCAGAACCACGGAGATGAAGCTTGTAATATGCATTTGATAGGCATCTAACATTTTGATCTTGGTATCTAAAGAGTTTGATTGTCATTACTCTGGAGTGTAACATTCCATCTTATAAACTGATAGTGACAATATACATGTATGTATGTGTATGATTCTAGTCTTTGTAGAGCTTGTAAGTTAACTGACAAAAGTGCAAGATACCCACGTACAAATGGGAGATGATAGTATCTTAGTCTGAATAGAGTTTGTAAGACATGACTGACCAAAGTGTGAGATTCCATTGTTCAGATGGGAAATGACAGTACATTGTACATGTATATAATCTTAGTCTTTACAGTGTTTGTAAGTCATTGCTACTTATAACTTACCAAAGTGCGAGATCCCCACGTACAGATTTGAAATAGCCGTACATATGTATGATCCTAGTCTTTTTAGTGTTTGTAAGTCACTGCTACTTACAGCTGACTTAAGTGTGAGAATCCATTGTACAAACTGGAGATAACGATACATAGAAATCCTCTCTCATAGATCGCAGTTAGTTGCATCGGCCGAAAATTTGTTGCAAAGTTTTAGATGTAGTAAGTGATGTTGCTGGTGAAAATCTACAAAGTGTACATGGACAATATTGTCTTTGGCATGGTTGTTTTTTTTAAGTTTGTTTTGTTTAGAATATTTCACTCAATTGGAGATGTCACCAATTGCTGGTGAAGGAAATTTTGGCCTATGCTTGGCACTTACGGCCGTTGAACAGTGAGGGTACTTTAAAGTGACGACACCTACTGTGACATGGGACCTCGGTTTTTGCTGTCTCATCCGAAGGACAGGAAACCAACCTGCCACCAACTGGACTCAACCTCACAACCTCATGATCAATAATTGAGCACGCTACTGACTGAGCCAGGACGGCTCGTGTGTCTTATTGAAAAGCTTAAGATATAAGTTAAATCAGTTACTTATTTACCCAAGGGCGGGAGATAAAAACGATCAAAGTCACCAAGATCAAATACCCCACAATTATTGTTCCCCATCATTTCCAGAAACGTTGGTCAACCCTAATAAGATAATGTCATTTGATTTTTCACAGACAGGAAAATCAAGTTGTACATCTCAAACTCTAGATTATGTTAATGTGGA
The DNA here is from genome assembly GCA_030159075.1 of Atrina japonica. Lineage (NCBI taxonomy): Eukaryota > Metazoa > Mollusca > Bivalvia > Pterioida > Pinnidae > Atrina > Atrina japonica. The sequence continues at coordinate 154,103 of BROG01000721.1, read as the reverse complement.
TGATGTAATATTATGTATGTTTTACGTACACCTATGTGCTTTGACTGTATGTGTCAGAGAAATAGACAAATCTATTTTCAGTTGTAACTTTCTGTTCTAATGATTTGATATTGTGTAGGTGTTGCCTTAGTCTGGAGACTCGACATACCGATGGTAGAGGCGTGTGCTTTAAATTAGGATAGTTAGTTGTAGGTATTACCAATGTCTTGAGAGTTGGCATACATGTACTGATGGCAGATTGAGGTGTGATACAGGTAGTTAGTATTCCGAAAATGTACTTCAAGTCAAGGTAAATTGCAGTTTGTCTGTGTAGCGATAATTGAGGTGATTTTACTATATATGTAACAGGTACACAGTACGTGTGATTTGATTATGGGGATTTCCGGGGGAAAAAATTAGATTATATAATCTGTTCATCTTTATCATTTTTAAGAAGATTGAAAAAGAATTATTGATCTCTGTCCATTCATTAATCTATTCATTTATCTGTCTTTCTGTTAGTTTATCATGGCAGCCTTATATATACATTGTACATATAAGTTTGTGTCTAATTTTTCCTTTTTCATTTGATAGCTCTTTCCTTTAAGTCACAAGTTCTCTCTCTCTCTGTCTCTGTCTGTCTCTCTGTCTCTGTCTGTCTCTCTGTCTCTGTCTGTCTCTCTCTGTCTCTCTCTCTCTCTCTCTCTCTCTCTCTCACACACACACACACACACATACACACACACACACACACACACACACACACACACACACACACACACACACACACACACACACACCAACCATCTCACCTATGCACCACCATCCTATCCCTGTACCGCCTTCACACCTTTGTACATGGACCACTATAACACCCATGGTGCTCAATTACACATACGGGACAAATGATAGAGACTCTGCATGTACATTGTACACATGTACATACATATACATTTAAAAGTGAACTCTAGAAATAGACTAAATGCATCAATTTCTTCACATTTATTGATCATGATGTTCATTGGTTATGATTTCTACCACCCACTCAAAGAACAAAATGGCATTGTTTTCTTTATTGAGGAAGGTAAATTTGCTGTGACATACAGAGATACAATATATTTTTGATCTGACTTTTGACCTAATGTGACCTCTAGAGGCATGCTTGATACTGTTTGAGTTTGTATAAGGAAGGGCTTCAATCATTGTTTAGTTCCTGTTTTATTTAAATCGACTTGTACATTTTCTTTTATTTCTGACACATTTTATAACGGCTTAGTTGTGATGACAGATTATCCAGATATCTTTTCATGTGCAGATTGATTTAAATTTAAAATTGTATGCATATGCGGTGCACAATTTGCGAAATTTAGCTGCAACATTGAGGCCAACAGGAACTGATTTTATACAGTTCTATACAAAAAACATCTTCATTTCCATTTTTGTGTCGTGTTTTGATGCAATCATTTACCAAACTGGAGACCAATGAGTGTCACTGTGAAAAGAGGTAAGTTATGATTGTGATGGATAATACCAATAGATACCAAGGGAGCTGTCCAAAATTGAAAGCAGGATTAAAACTAATATTTGGGACAGTTTTATCAACTCCTGTCCTGAGTTGAGTCTTGATTCATCTCTGCATATTTTCATTTGTGATCTTGATAGCATAAGAATATGAGATTTGCTACATTTGCAAAGATAAATTGCATTTGTTGCAATAACTAAGGACTACAAGCTGACTACAGCAAGCCGTGTAGTGTGGGCATTTTTTTGTCATCATTAGTGCAACCCACGGTATTAGTGCTAGCAGTGAATTCAGCATCAGTGCAAAATACCCTTGGATACACCAATGACTTCTTGTCAAAAGTTGTAAGTCTTAATTTGTTGAAAAATGGTTTATTGATCACATGTCATTAGTGTAGAGGTTGGACATAAGATGAGTGTAGAGGTTGGATCATAAATGTAGAGGTTATATCATAAGTGTAGAGGTTAGATCATAAGTGTAGAGGTTGGATCATAAGTGTAGAAGTTGGACCATAAGTTAAGAGGTTGGATCATAAGTGTAGAGTTTGGACCATAAGTTTAGAGGTTGGATCATAAGTGTAGAGGTTGGATTATAAGTGTAAGAGGTTGGATCATAAGTGTGGAGGTTGGACCATAAGTGTAGAGGTTGGACCATAAGTGTAAGAGGTTGGATCATAAGTGTGGAGGTTGGACCATAAGTGTAGAGGTTGGACCATAAGTGTAGAGGTTGGACTGTAAGTGTAGAGGTTGGACCATAAGTTTAGAGGTAGGATCATAAGTTTACAATGATTTTGAAATTATACAAAATTAAAAAAAAAATATATTCCACCAAAGGGCTGCACATTACATTATCTATTTCTAATTTTAGCCACAATCAATTAATGTATCTTTTGTGGTTTCTGTATAAGAGCAAATTTCAATATGACAGAATTTCTAAGAAACAAACATGGTCCTTATAAAGAGGGTTTACTGTAGACTAGTCTAGTCTACAAGAGCATACATGTATCATTAAAATCTACCAAGTGTACCTGAAAATTTTTGCTATGACTAATTTTTGCCCTGAGATGTGAGGGTGAATTAAAAACAGACATTTTCAAGCTATATAATTGAAGAACAGACATGATGATGTATGTCATCCATAAGACTGGTTATTTTGGGTGAATATGTTTTCTGCCAAAAAAAAGGGCAAAAATAACCAGGGGCAGAAATAACCAGGTATACAGTACATGGTGGGGTTGAAAGGATTCACAGTTGGTGCCAGTCATTATTATGATTTTTATCAAAATTTGCAATGGAGAAGAATTTGAGTACAGTACATGATCTGTGTTGGTTCACTTTTCAAAAACAATTCAGACAGTCATGCTGCCATTCTAATATAAACAACATTTTGTTGTTGTTGTTTTTTTTCAAATCTTCCAGATGTCTTGTGATCAGTGTGAACAAGATTTTGTTTTGTTTTAAAATCTGCCAGATGCTTTAGTTGTCAAAATAAAGTAATTACATTAGAGTCATTACAGCAGAAAATTTGTGTTCGACACTTCTTCTGGATTGGTGTACAAGATTTCTGTATATTTGTACCTAAGTTGAAAAGGAATGGAAACTACCAGGTCCAACACATCTGCTTGTAATCTGTTTATTAGGGCCTCTGCGACTGAGTGGTTAGAGCATTACGATTTGAATCCTGTCCATCGGATGAGACAATTAAAACCCAGGTCTCGTGTCACAGTGGGTGTTGGTACATTAAAGAACTCTTGTTGCTCAGTGGCCGTAAGTGCCAAGCATAGGTCTAAATTTGAAGCCCTTCACATTTGGTGACGCCTCTATATGAGTGAAATATTCTAAAGTGGGAAGTTAAACAACATTGCAACAGCGATTTGAACCACGAATCTCACTTCAAGCCCCTCTGACACCTAATCTGAGTTTTGTGAGAAAGTTTGCCAGTTTCTTTGTGGAAGGATGATGGTCTCTTCCCAGGTACATTATAACCGGGTCCGGTCCTTCACCATTAAAAATGCCTGCCACCATACACTGAAATATTGTTGAGTGTGGCCTAAAACATCGATAAAAAAAACAAAAAAAACAAAAACAAAAACAAAAAACAAAAACATGAACAGTAATACCATACCTGTGTGATACGGAAACATCAGCAGTGGTTATCTGAAATATTTTGACCTGAAAACTTAGGAAATGATATTGATTTACAGGTATATGTAAATAAAATGTTTACCGTTTATTGAGTTGTTTGTAAAAGCTGCCATTTTCAGGTGTAATTTAAATAATAGAAACCCATCAATTCCCAGTGTATAGCGTATAGCATTCAAATTCTGGTTTAATAGTCAAAGTAGATTTTACAAGTGATCGTGTCAACTGTATACACTTAATTCTTTTGTGTAAAAATAAATATTTGGAAAGTCAGATTTGTCCTGTATTTATGTGAGTTGTCGCTTCATTAGTTATTGATTAAGATTTCATTTAATAGTTGGAGTTCATAACATTACAAAACAAAACGAAAAGAAAAGAACATGTATAATTGAATTTATTTTTCAATACAAGAGTATATGTTACAAGTACGCAGGTGCTTGTTGCGTGAGCCAATTTCTTGTTTTTATTATACTGACCTGGAATTTAATCCCAAAAGTGATAGATTTCCAGATTTATGTAAAAATGTGAGTTGGACAGGTAAAATTACAGGCAGGCATTGATATATTAAAATTATATCGCAATGCATTACGATAATCTCTAACCATATTTCTGTAATTTCGTGTTGCAATTTAGTGGGTATTGTTAAAATCATATTATAATGTATTATGATAATTTTCAATTTTACGCTAATTTCACTTTCACATTGTGAATTAATAAAATCGTAGCGTAATGTATAACATGACAAACATGTATTTATGGTAATTTTTAGTTGCATTGAAATATATCTGAATGTATTACAGTGAGATTTGTGATAAAATAAAATTTCACAAAAAAGTACCTTCATAAGAAAAACTTGAACCTTTATATATCATTCATATATATATATATATATATATATATATATATATATATATATATATATATATATATATATATATATATAAAATTCCCATTTCGTGCTTTTTTTGTCATTCCTCGGAACAACTTTTATGACGGTCATTATCGGATTGTTGTGATATTTGTTCTGTAGTTAAGAAATTCCTCATACATGCTCATGTGTTCCAAATAATCTTTATTCATGTAATGGAGGTGTTATATTGTCACAAAAAGTAACAATGCAATGTATTACTGTGAACTGATATATATTGATTTATCAGTAATTACTTGTACACAACCGAACCTTTCTTTGGAGAGCACTCTTATGAACGGCCACCTCTCATGTGAGACCGCTTGTAGATAACCCCTCATTTAAGTAATATTTTACGTAGGAAATATACTTTTGGTAGCACCTGTCTGGACAGACCATACATAACTCATCAACACCTGATAAACAATGGACTCTTTAGTAAATCAATGACTTAGACCAGTCCAAATGTGCCCTAAGGGGTTAATGGGTTAAGTGGCAGATCTGAATATTTCTGTTCACCGTAAACATTTGGTATTGTTGTCTTAAAACATATTGTAACAGTATGATAATGGTGAATTAGTCCAAAATAATTAAATGAGTCATGCTGGGCCAGAGATCATTTAAGCATCACACCTCAAATTATAATGCCACTCTGATCAAAGTTGGTTAAAGCCTCAATTCATAATCAAAGTACTGAGAGTACTGGTACGGGTTAATGGTGATCGTTCAATGTACGTCCTGGGCTGGTATAATACACTCAATACGGAAAAAATATACTTTGTCTAGACTGTAATTGAAACATATTGCAGGTTGATTTCAATAAAGGATGAACTTTTTACTGAGGAAATGTAGCATGTTATTTTAGAGTTGACAAATTAACAACAAACCTACGTGTATCAACAACTTTATTTCAAAATAAGTACAATCATGGCCATGAAAACATCACATTTTTTCACATCCTTTACCATTTATATCACATGACAGTAATGATGATGTATTTATTATGCTGTTATAACAGACATACATGAACATAGATCGGTGATATGATTATAAAGCCTTATGCTTATATACATGGCTGCATAGATATTCAATTTTCTATGTGACATTATCATACCCTGATACTGTACTTCCCCTCAGTAGCATTTAAATCTCTTGGGTAAAACAATTTCCCAACTTAAAGACTGCTGCCAGTTTCTTGTCAGTTAAAATCATGTGAATGAAACAGCTTCTAATGTCCAACTTCACTGAGATGCCAATACTTGCAACTGGACCTCAAACTCATCAACTTTGTAACAAGTGTATAAAATAAACAATAATAGAAAATTAAGAATTGAAAGTAAATTTCAAATATCACAAAACTCATAATGAAGGTCAGACTGACTTTTATAGCATATACTTCGACAAGTCTTGAGCTCAAGACCTATATTTTTCAGCGAAGTTTTACTATTTTTTTGTCAATTTGAAAAGCCAATATTTACAGATTAAAGAGCTATTTGATAATTTCAATCTTATAGTTTAATTTCTGATACTGAAATGAATGCATATGTGTAATTTCCAGTCAATATAATGTGCTGTGAACTCTGTATTGTAAATTGTGCTTTGGAACATCAACTTGTAAAAACAGTGTACTAAGTTACTTTGCAGAGTTGTCTTTTCCTTGATATCTTGATACCAGTTTTCCTGAGATCGATCTGAAAAGAAAAATGCTGCCAGCATAAAAAGGAAAATAAGTTAAGTAGTTAAACCTGTTTGGATGTTGTCCTTACAAAACATTATGTGTACATGTATGTCAGGACTTTGAAATCTATGTGTATATACAACTGGACAGTTAGACATATTTAAGTGCCTCTGCCATGCATGTGGGTGATAGCAAATCATTAACCTGTCAGGTGTGTAGTAATAATTAACAAGTGTCTGTTGATCATGCTGTCTGTCGGTGATGTGTCCGTGATAGGAAATTGGAAATCAACATATGTACAGCTTCATGCATATATGCATATGCATACTTGAGTGTTTGGTTTTATGTGACAGTTATCACAGTTGTAGTGTATACAGGTTGTAATCATGTGAGTTGATATTCAATTTTTGCACCTGGTATACTGGTCAGGGACCAATAGCCGACCAGGACCTGTAGCCAGCTTTTGCATGATTTCAGCTACTTAGAATATGATTTTTTAGATTTTTTTTTAGATAATACTCAAGATGATGGACAATTTTCTCAAACAGAAAAGAAAAAAATTGTCGAGGTACATGTACATACATTGGACTAAAGACGAAATAACACCATAGCCGGCTACTGCTCCAAGCCGGCTACTGGTCCCCGACCAGACTCAGACTCAGTGGACTAGAGTAAAACAATTTGTGTCCAAAAATGTATCATCTGTAATGTTTATACATGTAAACATGATGGATCAAGGATACAATGTATTTATCTGTGTATTTTTGGTGGTTTATATTGTAAAATGTGGTTTGAATGTGTTATCAGGTTTATATTTATTTGTGGCAGATGAACAAATGTTGAGTGATGCATAAAGTAGGTCAAACTTATTTATAGGTATATAAACAAATAGGATTTCAAGCTTTCCTGAACCCAGAAAAAAATCAAGAACCACATTTGAGTTCCGGATAAGAAAATAAAATATTGGTCTCGGATCACAATTAAGGTGTTAACGAATCTCACCTTCCAGTGATACAGATGTATTTTCCTACATGTATCTGGAGCCCTGCTGGAACCTAAACTGATTTTTTTGAGAAAGTTTTCCAGTTTACTTGCAGAAGGCTGGTGGTCTCTTCCTGGGTACATTGTAACCAGGTTCTCTCCGCCATCATTAAAAAATGGCCGCCACCGTTTAACTAAAATATTGTTGAGAAAGATATAAAACAACATTAAAATTCAAAGTTAATCCATCCCAACAAAATATGAATTGTACAGTTGTCATTCTTTTTTTTTATGGGGGGGGGTGTCAAATTTGATCATCTATTTATACACGTACATGTATGCCCCCTCCTTTTTCTTTGTCTTTGTAGATGAACGATGAGTATTTTGTAGTTCAGGTCACACCGGGCTTAATGGGAAACGCTGTGATTACAGAATGATCTCCCTTGCATTATTGGTTAATTATAACCAGTGACAAAAAGGCCGAAACAAAGAAACTAAAATACATCAAACTTTTATCTTAATGTTTTTTCACTAAATGGAACATGTAGAGAATTGGCGTTTTCGGAATTAAAACATTTCACTGACTTCATTTTCTGGCTCTTTAAAGCAGATAATTGGGCTGCCCCAAATATCAACGTACACTCTGAATGTTTCCCCTCAAGCTAGGCAAGGAACTCTTTTGATTAACATCAAAGCTGTAATTCATTCTTCTGTTTACATTCTATTTATTATCTGACCACAAAAAAAATATTCCTTGGGTTGTACACTTTCTTTTAAATCTCTACATGTCGTAAGAATGCTGCGCACCAGATTACAAAAGTTTTTACTCCTCCTCCTGGTTACAAACTGTTTTCACTTAATGATTGACTTCAAACGAGCCTGAAGTGTGGCATATAATTAACTCACTGTGCGGGTCAAAGTGTATTCCATTTTTTTTTTTGTCAGTGGATAGATGTTTTTTTCTCTCCTTTGTTATTGCTAATGTCCTGGACGGAAAGTCGAGATTTGAACTTGTAAGTATCTCTCTCATTGTTTTGTGTTTTATTTTGTTTGTTTGTTTGTTTTGTTTTTTTTTGTGAAAAGAGGCTTAAGTAATTCAGCTTTGTGTTATCTCAAGTTTTTCCTCTTCCTTGCTTAAATGTAACACTAACAATTTTCATTTGTTCGTAGAATATAAACTTCTGAATGAGTTTGTGCATTTGTTACATGTATATCTGTTGGAGACCATTTTGTATTTTTAAGACACTATTTTTAACAGATTGGTCCAGTAACGTGTAGTGGCAGAAGACGTGGAATTGATGGGTTCAGTGGTGGTATTCTGTATATTACATGTATTTATGTATATATGCATTATCATATTTAGTTTATTCTTTTTTTTATTATACATTTTTTTATTATCATTTCATTTTTTTTTTATGTTTTATTTTTATTATTATTTCATTTTTATTTTTCATTATTGTTTTTATTATTTTTTTATTACATTTAATATTTTTATATTTTTTTCATATTTATTTATTATATTTTTTCATTATATTTATTTTTTTTTATTTATTTTTTTTATTTTATTCTTATCATCATTTTTTCCATATTTTTTTTTATAATTATTTATTTATTTATCATTTCTTTATATTCTTTTTTCATTTTTCATTTCATTTTTTTTTCATATATTTTTTAATTATTAAATTTAATTTTTTTTTTTTTCATTTTTTTTTCTTTTTTTTCATTTTTTTAATCAATTTTTCATTATCCATTCAATCATTATCATTCATTAATTTTTATTTTCTTTTTTTTTTCATATTTTATTTTTTATTTCCATTATCCAATTTATTTTTTTCATTTTTTTATTTTCCACCAGTAAAAATACAAAGTTATTCATATCATTCATCAAATGAAAATGAAAATCATACATGTTGTCAATAGTTTCCTCCTAAAAAATTAAATAAAATGGGGGCGGGGGGGGAGGGGGATCTACTGTGACCAGAGTAGTTAGGACATCATACTTTAAACCATGGAGTCGGTCAACTTTGGTCAGTGCAGGTTTGATCCCTGCTGAATCTAAGCTGATTTTGTGCGAAGGTTTGCCAGTTCATTTAGTTGGCTTGTGGAAGTCTGATTGTCTTTTCCTGGTTGCATTATAACTGGTTTTTTTTTCCCCTCCACTTTTAATAAATCGGCTGTCACAGTTTTGTTGAAAAATTGTGGAGTATGGCATTAAAAAAAAAGAAAGATTATTTTGATGGATGGAGATAAATTTAAAATTGCATCTTCTGTCACAGAAGTAATCTATATATCTTTTATTTTTGAGTTTAATTTTCATACTCAAAAAGCTAAGTTACATGAAATAAGTGTTCATAAGTTTCTTCATTGTCAGATTTTTTTTTTTTTTTTTTTTTTTTTTTTTTTTTACACAATTATTTTTTTTTGTACAGTTGAACATCTGTTTAATAGTTGTTTCTTCAACTGTTTCATAGAGTTACAGATCACCAACAGATTTTTCGGTACTAAAATAGCAATCAGCAGCAAGTCAGCTCCATAATTAACTGCAACAGAATCAATGTTTTTGAAACTTCCAAGGAAAGACATCTTGTGAAAAGAATTGATTCTGTGAGCTTTCTTCAACTATCATAAATTAAATTGTACTGGTATCTCACCATTATCAACCTAATTCAATTTGCACCCAAAGGTTTAATAGTCATCTATATTGGACGCTCCTGGCTTTCATCTGAGTAGGATTACAAAGGTTAGAAGCGTTTCTTTGTTGAATTTGTCTAATCGAATTATGCCATCGTAAACTGGTAGTCTCGGGCCTGTATACATGTGATCCCCAAAACATGTAAAGTTATAGAGGCTCTCGGGGATGTATCATTTGTACCGTAGGTGGAATAGCAGCTCTTATTGAGCATCTTACACCTGCTGAAAACTAATATAGCATGCAACTAGAGTTTGTATATAGAAAGACCAAGAATAACTCATTACACAAACTTTGTTTTGCTGTGTTTTACTGGTGCACTATCAGATTAGCTTCGTTATTCACCATTTCCTAGGACGCATCTGCTCTTTGTGGTAGTGTAGCAGTGTTGTGTTGTAGCAAGGCCAGGGGAAATATTGGATAGGTAGATCCCAAGGTGTAACAGGTAGGTCTCACTTTAAAGGGATACATGACATTTCTTTGTGACACTAAGAAAGTATTAGATTGTTATCAAGAATGGTAGATCAGGGATTTTCAGATTTTGTTTTGATCAGTTGCAGGCAATTTATTTCAAATCGATACTCCTAGTTTTTTTATAGCTACAATATTCCACTGCTGCAAATTGTCTGTCTGACTGTCTGTCTGTCTGTCTCTCTCTCTCTCCTACTACTACTACTACTACTTACCTACATTCTTGCTAAATATCAAATTATAGTTATAGATGCTGGTATTTGTAAAGAAAACATAATTTTTAAAATTTGATCAAATGTGTTATAACCACATGTAATTCTTAAATTTGCTGATTTGTAAATTATTAAGCTGATTAAGTGGATTAAAATCAGTGTCTGATTCAGGATATTCTGTAAAGGATAGAAGTGAAAGAATACTTCAGATGTATTATGTGTTGTCCGATTACGGTAAGATGGTGGGGCAGAGCAACCAGATGCTTCTACTCACTTTTCATTTATGACAAGCTGCACAAGAAAAACGTTTTATTCCTCACTGGATACTATCTTATGTATGGTGACAAGTAGGAACAATTACTCAAATCAGTGTAATTTTAATGTTCAGGACCCAGTTGCACAATAGGTTGTTAAATTTAATGTTTTAAGTTAATTAATGTTAAACCAATGGGCTAACTGTACGTTAAATTCAACATTGTGTTATGCAACCGGGTCCTGCTTTATAACATAAACTTTTAACTCATCCAGTTCAAAAAAGGGTTCACAAGATTCCACCCCACCAAGTTATATGGGTTTTACTATAAAATGTATACCCATGTGTTATACAGTCAAACTTGTCTGTAAAGGCACTCAAGGGAACCCAATTTTTCAATTATACGGTTGACACCCATTTTTATAATGTTGGACAGAATCTGGTTATAATGCACATGGGGGAAAAAAACTGCTGACCTTCAGCAAGTAAAATCTCAAATTTCCCTTATATAACTGGGTTAAACCATCCGGAAATGTTGGTACCACAGTTTAAAGTGCAACACTCTTATCAATCCACCATGAAAGCTCAAACTTTCCATCAGAATTATACAAAATGTACAATACATATAGGTAGGCTATATTTTTGACATTAGAATTATATTATATATGAGGTAGGCAATATTTTTGACATTAGAATTGTAATATATATTTTTTGGACATCAGAATTATATTATATATGAGGTAGGCTATAATATTTTTTTTACATCAGAATTGTATCATATATGAGGTAGACATCAGAATTATATTTATATATGAATATATTTTTAACAACAGACTTGCAGTACATGCAAAGTATATTTTTGATGTCAGAATTTTGATACATGCAGACTGTATTTTTTTTTTTTTATATGAGAATTATAATATATTGTACATTTACAATAAAAATTTTATCGGAATCTGATAAGAAATGACTTCACAATAAGTTTTTGAAAAAAATGTGGTTTTATATGAAATACATGGTAAAAAATGGTACAGTGACTGAATACTTTTTGCACATCTCTGTTTTTTATGTCAGAATTTTGATACATGCAGACTGTATTTTCTGTATCGTTAGATTACAGACCATTAAGGTTTTAAATGTTCTAAGTATTGGATACTTTTTTTTTTTCGTTGGAAGATACATCTCTTGATATCAGCTGATAACAGCCATTACATAATGCACTAGTGGAAAAAGCTATAATGCTCTAGTTGCTGTTTGTATTACATATAATGATTCAATTAAGATAAGACTCTCTGCCACAACATCCATAGAACTTTCTTTCTAATACACAAATGCACCACAATTTCAAATTAAATTACAAATCTTGATGAGTTGATATAGAAAAACCCACACATTTGGTTGGAGATGGAAAGGGGGATAACTCTGTATCGATAGTGAACATCTGGTGAAGAGATTTATATAGCTTTAAGAGATCTGGCAGTGATGTATACAGGGAACTGCCTTATCCATACTGTGCTGTAAAAATAATTATATTTGATCTATTTGTGTTACCACAGCGATACACGCCTGTCATCTTTTTATCTTTCAACCCTTCGAAAAACGGTGATGATACATCCGTGTATGATGGATTGATGATGATGGTGATGGTGATGATCAGCTTCATAATTTAAGATCTTCTCAAAATGTGTTGATGTGTAGTTCTATCAGAATTGATTGATTTTAAAATCCTCATCAGTAACAACATCTACCTCTATGTATGGGACAGGAAACTATTAACTCATCACCTCTATAGCCACATTTGGACATTCCCCATTTCAGTGAATGGTAAAGTCCAATGTTTAAATTTAGGGGTGTACTGGGTTATACCAAAGACATTTAAAAATGATAGTGACTGTTCCTTCACCAAACAGTGGACATACGATGTGAAAGTCACAGGTCTTTCGAATGAGACTTAACACTGAGGTCCTTTGTCACTGCAGGCATTGCACATAGAAGAATCCTGACTACATTGGCATCAATCCATAGCACAGGTCAAAATTTGTAGCACTTCACCTAATGCTGATGACATCTCAATGGAAGTGAAAAATTCTTGGCAGGATATAAAACAACAAACAAACAAAATTGATTGACAATCAAATGAAGTGTCAGTTCCTATTTTCCTTGTCTTAGATAGTGTCGAAGACTGTCTTTTGGGGGGAATGGAAGAATTACGTTTCCAAATTCCATTTGATGTAATAAGTAATTTTTGTTTGCATAAGAAAGGATCTGAGATAAAAAAAAAATAAAAACAAGAAATTTAGCCTTCATTTGAACTGTAACATCGATATGTCAACATACAGCAATTCTACTTACCGGTAAATCGTCAACCCCTGAAAAGCAGTGGACTATTCTGTAAATTATTGACTTAGATCAGTCCATAGTCTTTAGGGGTTACTGGAATAATGCAGACAATTTTTATAACTAACAAAAAAAAAAAAATTCTTACAGTATTTTATTTTTCTGTGTATGTTTTTTTTTTTTAAATCTATGATACATGTGAATAGCAGTCTGATATCTAGCCAGCAATAAAGCCTAAAAAACAGTTTCATTTAAGATTCGCATCTTATTTTTGGCAGACATTTTAGTTGTAAGAAGAACAGCACAGCGGCTTGGAATATGGTGTAGATTGATGGAAGATATTTTAAGTATAAAAGTGGATAAATATAGCAAATTACAAAAATTTTGTACATCTTGTGTAAAACAAATGTTGGATCTGTAGGGGAACTGAGAAAATACAGCTGGTTCAGTGACCAAAACATTAGCTTATAATAGTTTTTACAATATACCAGGCTGAAAAAGTAAAAATAAACATTGTCAAATAGGCTAATTTAAAGAAACAGATGGTACTAGAGATGAAATGATTTAGGGTACATGTGGGTGAACAAAATAAATGAAACACCCCCATATTACACATGTAGACTGGTCTATCATGGGCATGTTATTGATATTAAGTTTGGTCCATCGTAATTTCTAGGTGAAGATGAGATGCGTGCATATGTACATTGTAGTTTGTTCTGAAGCAAATGTAAACCACAAAGGGTAATTTACCATGTGTGTGTTGGCGCGAGAGAGAGAGAGAGAGAGAGAGAGAGAGAGAGAGAGAGAGAGAGAGAGAGAGAGAAAAAAAAATGACTGACTCTAAATCATATTTTATCATCTTGGCTAATTAATTCCTTGTCCTTTCCCACTTCTGTCAATGTTATTATTTATTATTTTATTTAGAACACTCACTTAGATAGAGGGAAATAAAGATTGTGATAACAAGGAATATTATCATAAATTTTTTTTTTACACTTACACATTTAATTTGATAAGAGAAGGACTAACCTCAACATTTTTGTGGCAGTTACACAAGTTGATAACATTTGTTTTGACTCTAGAAAAAATCATCTGTGCAGAACATTTTATTTTGATGTTGAGATTGACGTTTTAGATGTAGTGATGGTTATTCAGACAAATTTCTTGTGTATATGATGTCGATTTCAGCATAGCTTTAATATCATATCAATTTCTTATCAAGTGCAGCAATGAACAGATGTCAATATCAAAGGAAAGGGGGGGAAAGTACTGTTAATGGGTCCAAATGGAAAATTGGGATCAATATATTGGAATGAAGAAGCATCTAACAGCTTCATCAAGCATATGGTGAAATGGTTTTGTTACATTCTCGTGGGACCGACTGCCGGTGGTCAGTCAGCTGTTGTAAATGTTGTGTAAATTAAGCAGCTTTCATAAGAATATGACTTAAGTGGATGTGTTAGCTCCTAGCTATCTTGATCCTGCACTGCTTGATAGCAAACATCTACAGAATCATTTATTAGTCAGGGTAAAACATTTCTAATTTGTAGCTAGCTATGGCAGGGAGTCCAAGGGGAATAATCAGGTTCTTGTAACTTGTATTTCTGTAGAGACTGATAATGTGGAGCTGTATTGAGCTGTAAGGTCATGTGTACTTGTTCTGTTATACATGTACTTGTACCCATAACATGTAATTGTGATGAAAAAGAATCATGCTTAGGTATGGCCAAAGATCACCATACATTTGAAGTAATGTCAAGGCGATTTCCCTTCCTAATGATTATCACCAAACATTTTGATGTTTAATTCTCTGACAATGGTATAATGCATTTGATTTGAAACATAAAATGTATGAAGTTATCTCCCTTTCTCTCTCTATACATATATATATATATATTGCACACATATAATTAAACCTTAATATTTTAAAAGATCACCTAACTGACTGAACCAATATGGTCTGAATGGTGAGGTGGTCTCTTAAGTGAGGATCTGGTCAAATGTGAGATGGTCTCCTAAATGAGATGGTCTTTAGGTGAGGGTCCATCACGCACACTATACCGAAACAATATTGAGTTAATTGATGCTTCTAATCTATCTCACCTGTATTTCTTTGCTTATTAGTTTCATTAAAAAGTTTTAACTTGATAGATATTTACCTGTAATTATAACTTTGATTTTCAAAATGTAGACAGAACTCAAGTCATGATGACATAATTACATACTGGAAAGGAAACACAGGGTTAAAAGTTTATGATATTAAGGTTTGTTCTCAAATTCATCAATGGAGATCTCAAATTTATCAATGGAGATATTATATTCAGACATGAAACCAGGTTAATGTCATTTTAAACAGTCATGGAGAACAGATGTCTGACGTCAATATGTACAAAACTAATCTTTTTTAGTGGATTCATTTTATCTCCCTTTAATATGCATAACGAATGTGTACAATATCTGTAACTGCTGCTACCAGCCACACATGTAAACATGGAGTATTGATTCGTGGTGTGCTTACTAATGGCTATTACAGTCACTCTGGCTTCTCTTGGAAGCAAAGTCATATAGAGTAGTTATGCCATTGCAAGAAGAATTGGTAATTATCCGAGTGAATTAATATTTTTTTTAGGATTCTGTTAATCAATAGAACATAGAAACATTGAATATTGATTAAATCCAACGAGAGCACCAATATTTATTTGCTAGAAAATCGGGTACAAACGAGACTAGGCTTGTGTTGGATGATAATGGAGTCATGTGTTGATGTGAGTTTACTTGTAATTGGGTAGAAGCTGAAATAATTCTGCAGTTTTGGAGTTTGTGCAATCACAGTGTGGTTTGCCTGGGTGGCGTTACAAGTCTAACTGGATGGATATGGATTTCAGGAAGAAATAGGCACATTGGAAACTCTGATTATATGAAAAATGCTTTGGCTGTAACAAATGCCAGTAGGCCGATACATGCATCAGATTTGATGAGCTGATATCTATTGGAGTATGTGATGTATGTGACTTGTGACTTGGAGAATTATGTAGCAAGAAACTGGATTTAATTTATTATTGAATTTCTCAGCTCAATCCTACTCACAATCACTTGATCATTACACATCACTTGTTTGTGTTGCTGTATTTCGGATTCAGTGATAAAAAGTTGGAATGTTAAAGGAAAAATTCGTAGGTGGGGATAAAATAATGCTGTAACAGAGTTTACATTTGTACATAATTCTAAAGCAACCACTGAGTTATGAGCCTGCCTTGAAGATTTCTCTAAATTGATGTCTAAATATAAATCTGTCGATATAGCCAATATTGCTGTAACACATAGGAATACAATCGCATAGGATTTTGGTCTGAAATGTGATTGGATTCTGTCTTATCTAGCTACCTCTGAATTCACGACTTTGTATTTGGTGTCTTGACATATACATGTACCTGAAGTTAACATGTATTTTTAGGAGTGAGGGACATTAACACTTAATTTGTGAAACATTGGTTGCATTAATTTTTTTATGTAAATTGTCTTCATACTTCAAATTACTTCCTGGAAAGTCTGCAGGAACATAAAACTGGAAACTTAATTGATTGTTTGAAGCCGGAGACCGACTTCTCAAAGACTCTCCGAAAAAAATGCAATGGCATACTTTAAAGATTGAATCATCAATGGGTGTGATATAGTACCTACAAGAAAGCAAGAGTATTAAAGCGAAGTTGCGATAATATATCCGAAAATTGAACATTTGTTAATGAAGTGGAAGATACAGTCGAGGCTTCGTGTAACTTGCCATTCCTGTCTGCGGTATATTTGTTCTTCCATTGTCAGTAAGAAAATGCCAGAAAAGCAAATCCATTTGCTGATTTAGATAATTTCTTGCTGGATGGATTGCCTCTACTGTATATATAATTGTTCTATTGATCCAAATGTTATTGCATTATACACATGTTTCAAAGTCTTCGAAAATAACCACTGTAGCTATAAATATAGTTATTTGTTTCTTGTATCAGTAACTACGGTAATGGCTGTAGATTTGATGTAATAGTTCATGAAGGTCATTAGTTTGTACCAACAATAACTGGATGTGAACAGATGGCATAATGTGATCATATTTTCCTTAATTGATCACAATTTCGAGTTAGGCGAGTTGATGCTTATATCGCTAAATATTATGTTGTTGATTCAATTTTAATGAGTTTTACACAAACTGTCATCCAATTTTAATACTTGAGAACTTGACAGAAATATTATTATATCCTAAAACCTGACTCATCGGCAAGAGGAAAGGATCTGGATTTGTAGGAAATTCAATCGGAAATTGTACAGGATAAACCATAAATTTCAACATTGTTTTTTTCCTACACTTTATCGTACATAATGATGAAGATGGAGTTTAAGCGTAGAAGTCGTAAACAACAGTATGGAGGGTATGTGATAACAATTTTTTATACTTAATACAAGTGAAAATGCTGTGTACAAAATGATATCTTGGTATCATATCTAAATCTACAGATTTATAAACATGATTCATGAAAACACTTTTTCCTGTTTGTGTATGGAGTAAAATTTTATATTGTTTTGTTGCAGTACCAATAGTCTTCCATAGTATCATGATAAAGAAGGAGGAAGCTTTTGTAAATGATCATCCATCCTATCTCTCCTTAATATCTAATTGGAATGTTCCTGTTCATTGATTTAGGACAGTTTATTTTGGTCTGCAGGCTCTAGGAGTCATGGTATTGGTTTGCTGTGGATTTTAGTTGTCATGTTTATGTCACACTTAATATTATTGACAGACTGTGAACTAATTGTACTCGATAGACTCACTGTGAACTGCATGTACTTGTTTCTGTTCTCAGCCACATACATTGCCTTATTAGGGAACAAACCTTAAAGGGTGCTGGAATAAGGGCAGATTTTACCTCCTTTTAAAGGACCTGGGGCCCATTTTATCCTAAGTCCTCAGTCCTAAGTTATTTGATCTTAAGACAAAACTTGGGATCATTTTATCAGTGCTACCCTAACTCAAGTCTTAAGGTATGTTTGCATATTTTCACATAAGATCTTGATAGTTTGTGAGTGTTTTTACCTGCTACATTTACACAGATAAATTGTGACGCGTACAAAAATAAGTAAGGTCAATGCACAGCCTCTGGGTAGTCATAAAGACCCGACCTGATCTGGTCGTAAGTCACAGGTCCTAAGTCTTTGTAAAACGGTCGCAAGTCGTAAGTCACAGGTCCTAAGTCTTTGTAAAATGGTCGCAAATCATAAGTGCGGTCCTAAGTCCAAGTCCATGACTTGGGATCTTTTGAAAAATGGGTCCTGCTGAACATAGGACCTATGGATTGATTGCAAGTTTGGTGTTTCATCAAGGAAAGATTAAGGGCACACCTCACCATCTAAACTATGGTAAAAGTCATTTGACCATCCTGACCACCCACTCATCCCCAACCCCCACCAAAACACACACACCAATACTATAACATTAACCTTAATTATTGTTTAAGTATTACCATTTCATTTGTGACTACTGTTGCCCATGGAGCATCATAGGAATAGGATTTTTTCTCAGTTACAAGGGAACACCCAGACTTAGAATGGTTACCAAATGTAATCTAGACAATGCTTGTTTCTATTGGAATTAATCACTTTGAGTGTTCAGATCAATTTCACTACACAGGAATTGATGACAGCTAGTACAGTTAGGTACATGTCATGTCATGTGGAGTCCCCTTTTATCTTAACATCTGTAACTCTGGAATGGTATTACCTAGATAAGACCCAATGGAAACCACTTCATTAAGTGTCTATAATATCCTTATCTTAATTGCAGACCAAATCATGTCATTAATGAATGACCTGATTATTTTGTGAACTTAAACATTATATATATCATGTATATGATATGTGTGTGTGTGGAGAGAGAGAGAGAGAGAGAGAGAGAGAGAGAGAGAGAGAGAGAGAGAGAGAGAGAGAGAGAGAGAGAGAGAGAGAGAGAGAGAGAGAGAGAGAGAGAGAGAGAGAGAGAGAGAGAGAGAGAGAGAGAGAGAGAGAGAGAGAGAGAGAGAGAGAGAGAGAGAGAGAGAGAGAGAGAGAGAGAGAGAGAGAATATAAGAATACAGTTCCACATAGTTATGCAGTAAATGTTTATCAGTCTAAATTTGCATAATGTGAAACTAGGTATAAAGAATGTGCTCTGTACATATATACATGTACATGTAGTTATCATAAAGAACTAAACATTCCCTATATTGTAAACACAATCGAGATAGTACAGAACTGAACAATTTCTATACTTATCAATTACTTATATGACCACTATAGATGTATACATTTTCTAACCGGGACTCTCTTATACTTTCTATAGCTAATCCACAATGTCCAGCTAAGCCTCTTATTTGTATTTGAGGTTTTAATTTGTGGCATTTTGTGCACTGTCAGATTTTATAGGTCCCTACTTTTTCTCAGGTAAACACATTTAAATCAGCTGATCACCTGTAATCACTTTCAATATGTATCACCTGAGAGTTTGAAGTAGTTTTTTTGACATATATGTACTCTTTCTACTACTTTATCAATGGTTGGCAGATGGCCTTAGATACTTGATAGACAGTGGATGAAAATGACAGATTAAGTTATCATATAGATGGGCCAATAATTATAACCACAAGAGCCCCAGGCACCCAGTCGCAATTAAAGGGCCACACCAGTGTTGTTATTCAGACGGTGTACATGGATATGACATGTTTACATGGTAAAACTGCTGCAGTAGGTAATACTATAGGTAGCTACCAGATGATAATAATCTTCTGCCAGTCAGCAGAAATACGAATCCTCAATTGTATATATGTGCTATTCAGGATCTTAATATGTGTACATCTGATCAGACACTTATTTTTTTTATCAGTTTGTCCTTATCCAGGCTAGGAACACTCTGATACAAAGTGGTCTTTTTAAAAAGGAGAATTGTTTTGATGGAATTAGAGCATACCTGAAATATAAATGACAGGTAGGTAGATATGTTGTTGATTGTCATACCTGTATGGTACCCAGGTGAATAGAATAGTTGAAAGTTCTTTATCTGCTTTCAAGTATGATGCACGCGAGAGAGAGGAGATCATCGTTTGTAGAGACACCTGTTGATTGTTCATCAGGAGCCCTCACATACTTAAACAACATATTTTATAATCACGAGATAATACTCAAGCAAATTTGAATATTAAAATAGTACATTGTAAACCGACATCATCATCATCGGTCACGAGATGTCTTCCCTGGTCAAATTACAACATTCCATTGGTGGAGAGAGAATCGGAAATACAAACAATTTTTTTTAAAAAAAATAATCGAGTTTGATAATCAAAGCCTGGAGTTATATGACTACAGTGTACAACAGATGTTAATCTATTCAGGATTAATTAATCTCTTTGATGAATTCATCAGCTAAATGTGTACATTGTAAGTATACATGTAACCTTTCAGTCAGTCGGGGTAGGTACAAGTACATGTATTGATTTGAATGATATCAGCATTTTCTATTTGCCTCAGTTGATGTAACCTAACAAAGCCCCAGAAGGCAAATATGTAATTTATTTTCATGTAATCATGAATTCTAAACATTAGTGTGTTATTTAATTCTCAAGTTTTCAGTATTGTTGTGAAACTGTTTCCTGGAGGTATTAATCACTGTCCCATGGGAATTCTTTGATTTATGATAACATAGTACAGATGTATTTTTTCACAGTATGCTTAGTGCATGGTACAGTGTGTGTAGGTTGTTCACATCTGTGGGTCAGATTTAGGGAATAGGATTCCAAGTAGAAAGCTGGGATCTATATATACCAGTTTTATTGTTTGAAATGATGTGCTTGGACTTCTAAAAAGAGACATGCATATATACATGAAAAAAGTTTGGGAGGATAACATGAAGATGTTGTTGGTTTGGTAAGATTCTTTCTGGTTCCCAATAGTTCTAGGTTCTAGGTTTTATTTGTATACTAATGGATCACCCAGTCAGTGTATGTACATGTACAGTGACTTGCCAAAATTGATGCAACGTTATCATGATTCTCTATACATTGTATATTTCATATAAATTCAACATTTTTCAATTGAATAAAAAGTTGCAGCAGTTTTGGCATGTCACTGTACATGGTATCAAAATGAAAACTTAGAACTTTGTTTACTAGGATCGCCCCCTATAAACTACTCAAGGGTGCAGCAGATTTTTGGCATGTCACTGTACATTGTATCAAAATGAAAACTTAGAACTTGTCCAAATAAAGAAAGAACAGAACAATTTCAGAACTGCATTAGACGTGGATTGAAATGACTTAAGCGGGCAGAAAAAAAAAACCATTGTGCGACGTAAAATCATATATGCCTGATACATGTAAATTATCAATTTCTTGTTTATTCCTAAGATTTGCGGTAAAAAGAACACATACATTTTTGTGTTATATGTTAATGTAGAACATTGAAAGTGCACTGTATGACTTCAGTAGCAGCTGCCATGTTAAAGCAGATGGCGATGAAAACAAGGCTATTTAAACCATAAGGTGTGAAAAAAAGAAAAATATGTTTGACCACAGTGGTTGATATGTAATGTACATGAAAAATAAACAATTTATCTTGATGCTGTTGAATGTTGTTGACACTGGGGTTGTGCAATCCCATCTTGTTGATGCTGGAACTGTGTCTGTGTATCCCCATCGTGTTGATGTTAAGAGTTGTCACACGGGTGCCCTGCTTGTGGATTTTCCAAACAGTTGGTATGTATGAATTATCTTGACTTAGATACTAAGATAATTTGTGGAGAAAATTGGTTTTCTAGATACCAGGATCACATTTAGAACTAGTCCTATACACCACTTAGTCTTCATATTGGTTCATTGTCGTAATAATCTGGACTATCATAGTAGCCATGTTGTTCTGGATTTTCTATGCAGATGGTATGTTTGTACTCATTAACATTAGCTGGAGAAATGACAGGAATCATGGAGACTTTTCTCTGTATACCAGTTCAAGAATTAGAACATGCCAGAAGTGCTACAGAGTTTAAAGGCATCTCATCATTATCCAGGCATACACAGTGGCCACATTGTTCTGGGTTTTCAGTCCAGATGGTATGTTTTAACATTTATGACGACTTTCACTTAATTTGTAGAGACTTTTCTCTAGAACATCTGTAGTGGTGGTCTGTTCAGTGGTGGGGGACTCTGTGGCAGAGTGGTCAGTGTGCCAGAGTTTAAAATGCAATGTCTCTATATCATCTGGTCAGCAGTGGTCAGAGCCGACTTGAGCCTACATGTACATATTAATAGATTTTGTTTACTTTTGAACATAAAAATGGCCTTTCCCATGATAGATTGCTCTGTGGATCTTCCTCATCTGTTAACTTACCAATCCCTGGAAAACATTGGACTCTTCTGTAAATCAATGACTAAGACCGACCCAAATGCGTCTTTAGGGGTAAATAGGTTAAGAATGGGCTGTAGTTTTATATCTGAAAATAAAAAGTTGTTTACTGTGGCATAAAACAGAAGCTTATCACCTCAACTTTTAGTGGCAAAATGTTCTTAACTAGTTTTGTCAAATATCAGTTCATTTCTTGTTATGTATTTTTATATGTAACTATAGATTGCCCCTCATGTTTGTTTTCACATCTCCTGAGGTTTTATGTTGTTTTTTTTTTTTTATATATTTAACTGAGCAATTGATTGGTCACATATGTTTCTATCTGCGAATGTTCAAACACAGTAAATGAGATGTGTATATAGACGTGATCACAGTCTCTGTTGATTTATTTCATCATTTTTTTTGTCGTTATCTAACATATCTCAACGAAGTGCAGAAGTGTGTTACCAGACGGAACACAAAATGTGGGGAAAAGTAATCAATTTCAAATCAATTACTGTCGCCTCTATATGCACATGTGATTTCTGCTCATCCAGGTATTGATATTGTTTGCACACTTCACAATGTTCATTATACTCCTACCTGACTTTTCTGTTGATACAGTTAACATACTTTATATTATTTAACATGACATCAGTCATTGTTTTGGGTTTTTTTGGGGTTTTTTTTCACTGTTATTTAAGATGTACACTCTATTTCTAGATTGTGTAACTGACATTTCATTTCTCAAGATTGATATTTATAAATAATAGATTATTGATTTGTTCCCACATGTCTAAATTAAATGAAATTAACGACAGACTGATTTGGTAAATGTTATTTTAAAGATCAGTTTCCATGTGACTGTAGGTAATGAAAAGATCGAGTAACTACTTGCATGCCTTCATCGCATGTTTCGCAATCTAAGCAGAGCATACATACATAATATTGATTATAAAATATTAAGTCTTGGAGAGAAATGTGATTATAATTATAGCCATGTATATTGCAAATCAATTTTTTTTGTAACACTAATGATTATAGCAGACAGGGCTTTTCTTGTTGTATAATATTTTCATAAGAGTTTAAAATTATCTAACCGAAATGTTATGACTACATGTGCATAACTTATTGCTGAAAAAAACCCAGCAATTACAAAAAACAACTTTTGAAAAAAGCAACAATAAAAACAACTAAAAACAAATTTGATATTAACGAGAGCTGTCTTTTGTAACAGGACGATGTATAGAGAATATAATATTTTTGTCAGTGAGCAGTCATCCATATTTTCCACCTAAATCTCTGGCTTGATCCTCGATTTTATCATATCCATCTATTAATTGATACAGACTATTTCACTTTAGGCTGAACCCATCGGAAAAAAATGAACCCATTGGAAAAAATGAACCCATTGGAAAAAAAATGAACCCATTGAAAAAAATGAACCCATTGAAAGAAAAATCTATAGAATTGTCATAAGGTACATGCATAGTAAAAAACGAAGAAAAAATATATATAATAATTTGAAGTGTTGACAATAGAAATAATATGTACCTACGTTTTTGACAAAAGATTACAGTATTGGGGTATGAAATCTTATAAAACTGTTTATCAAATTTACACAAAATCAAATGACTTACATGTAACTTAGAAAGCTTAATTCACATTTATTTTAAACTATACAATGGAACAGTTGCTGTTGGAAAATTAAGTGATAGACATTTTTTGTGCCTCATTTGTTCTGGGCTTGTATATATATATGTGGTGAATGTTTAAATAGGATTTATATAGACAGAAGGGAGTAAATAGGAAGTTCAACGCAGTCTGTGTAAACAAAATTATTTAGCACACCTGTCGGTAAAGGGAATCAGTATATACCGATAATAATAATATAACTTCTTAATATGTGTGTCGGCACTTAAATTGAATGCAAAATTTTATAAACAAAGAGCTGAACTGTAAAGTACTTGACAGAATAGTTCAACAGTTGTTATACATTCTGAACAAATAATTCGGCTAACCTAGAATGACATCAAGGCATTTGTGTGGTTAATTACATGTTTGCACTTAATTTCATAAAGTACACCACTAGAAAAAATTACGTTTCTTTCACTTGAGCTCACTCCAGGTTCCTGTACACTAGGTTAAAAAGTGACTGACATATGAATGTACTAGCATTGACACAAAGTCGCCATATGGGAGTACTAGCACTGACACTAAGTCGCCATACGGGAGTACTAGCACTGACCTAGTCACCATAGGGTGTTCTAGTACTAGCATTGACACAAAGTCGCCATATGGGAGTACTAGCACTGACACTAAGTCGTCCCCATACGGGAGTACTAGCACTGACACTAAGTCACCATACGGGAGTACTAGCACTGACACTAAGTCCCCATATGGGAGTACTAGCACTGACACTAAGTCGCCATATGGGAGTACTAGCACTGACACTAAGTCACCATATGGGAGTACTAGCACTGACACTAAGTCCCCATATGGGAGTACTAGCACTGACACTAAGTCCCCATATGGGAGTACTAGCACTGACACTAAGTCCCCATGTGGGAGTACTAGCACTGACACTAAGTCCCCATATGGGAGTACTAGCACTGACACTAAGTCCCCATGTGGGAGTACTTGCACTGACACTAAGTTGCCATATGGGAGTACTTGCACTGACACTAAGTCCCCATACGGGAGTACTAGCACTGACACTAAGTCGCCATACGGGAGTACTTGCACTGACACTAAGTTGCCATATGGGAGTACTAGCACTGACACTAAGTTGCCATACGAGAGTACTTGCTCTGACACTAAGTCGCCATCAGGAGTACTTGCTCTGACACTTATTCGCCATACGGGAGTAATAGCACTGACACTAAGTTGCCATATGGGAGTACTTGCTCTGACATTAAGTTGCCATACAGGAGTACTAGCACTGACACTAAGTCGCCATACGGGAGTACTTGCTCTGACACTAAGTCGCCATATGGGAGTACTAGCACTGACACTAAGTCGCCATACGGGAGTACTAGCACTGACACTAAGTCGCCATACGGGAGTACTAGCACTGACACTAAGTCGCCATACGGGAGTACTAGCACTGACACTAAGTCGCCAAGTACGCACTAACACTAAGTACTAGCACTGACACTAAGTCCCCATATGGGAGTACTAGCACTGACACTAAGTCGCCATATGGGAGTACTAGCACTGACACTAAGTCCCCATATGGGAGTACTTGCACTGACACTAAGTCGCCATACGGGAGTACTAGCATTGACACTAAGTCACCATACGGGAGTACTAGCACTGACACTAAGTCGCCATACGGGAGTACTTGCTCTAACACTAAGTGCCATACGGGAGTCGGATTTTCTACAGAAATGTATTTGATATTTACATCATAGACGTTGTTGTAGTTGTATTGTTGTTTAATGTCCCACTCAAGATATTTTCACTCTAATGTAGATGTCACCAAATGCTTGTGAAGGGCTTAAAATTTTGGCCTATGCTCTGCACTTACGGCCATTGAGCAGTGAGGGTTCTTTAACGTGCCAACACCTATTGTGACACTTAGGGACCTCTGTTTTTACTGTCTCATCGGAACATCACAGACATACATAGGATATACATGTATGTCTTGTATGTAGCCCAGTCTCTGTAATTGACATCTAAACACTAAGCATGGGGTAAAGCTGAAAATTTAATTCACACAAAATAAAATTTTGCAGTCTGCAGTATAGTTTATTGTTTGACAAAAAAAGGAACTTAAAAAGGAGGTCATTTTTAGATACTTAGTTTTGAGCTCTAAAATAAACATGGGCATTCGACTTCATTTAGTGTGTAAAGGGAGGAGGTGCGCGTGCGTGCACACACATACACACACACACACACACACACACACATACACACACACATACACACACACATTACAAAAATCATTGCAGATGATTCAGTCTTTAGCTGAGGTTTAAATTTCAGAAATTTTCAACAGCAGTACATGTAAATAAACTAAAGTAAATTATACAAGTAAATCATCCAATGGCCTTAGTGCATGATTTGAATTTATATATATACAATTTTACATCTGCCAGTCCAAAAATAACAGTGGCTACAAAATACTACAAATATAGATTATGTGTGTGTATACAAGTATTGATTTAAACAATTTCAGTATCTACAAGTTTATACCTTTCCTTTGATGTGTGATATTTCTGTCTAACCAACAGAGCGACCCTGTAAATCCACGGAAATATAAAAAATTTAAAATGTAAATTCAAATAAAATTCTATTTATAGATCAGAAATGCTGATCTTAAAGTCAAAAAGATACAAATAAGATTTGATTATGATTTTTCTTTGTGTTTTGAGATTATCATTCAAGATATTATTTCTCAGTACTTGTTTGTACAAAGCTATATTATTTTCATTTAGAAACAGGTCGTCTTTATTTCACTTGTTTTTTGATACTTTTTAAATATATACATCTGTTTTAATTTAAAAACATAGAACAGAATTGTAACCATTAAAATAAGTACAGAAAATATGCGTACAGAAATATACGCCTATTTATTTCCCCCTTTGATTTTTACATTTTGATATGCAAATTAAACATATCATTTTTACATAACCTTGG
Organism: Atrina japonica; assembly: GCA_030159075.1. Taxonomy (NCBI): domain Eukaryota; kingdom Metazoa; phylum Mollusca; class Bivalvia; order Pterioida; family Pinnidae; genus Atrina; species Atrina japonica. The sequence goes on along the minus strand of BROG01000721.1, from coordinate 126,902 downwards.
TACATACAGTTCTTGTATCATTTGAAGTTTCCTAGATGAAGTAAATGATGCCCACAGAGAGAGAGAGAGTTGATTTATTTAGACATCTTTCAAGTACATGTACATCTGGTAAGCTGCCATACTGTTTAGTACTGGGAGATTTAATAAGCTTGTTCAACCACTTGAGGATCTAGGGATATATATTTATATAATTTTTATCTTAGTTTATTTGTCTGAAGTTACTTATCAGAGCTCTGTTTGTCTTACAGACAGTCTGAAGTTATCTACATGTACATGGTCAATTTGTCATGGAGAGCTTGACCACTTGAAGTTTTATGGTTTTTGAAGTACATGTTGATGCAACATTGGAATTTGATTGGCTGATTGATGCATATATTAAGTTAGAATAAGTTGCAATAGTTAGTGATGTAGGGCCTGTTAGTGCAGTGTATTACATTTTCAAATGAAAGAAATTTGGCATTAGTGACCGATATAAATGCTGGATGTTATATTCTGATGTTATGGCAAAGTTCTCGTGTTAAGGACGTCCAATTTTTCTCTCTCCTGGAGTAACATATATTTGGACATTATTGTAAACTTCCTATTGGCAACAAATGATGTTTATATGGGAGACATTAGCCAACTGGTAAGATTGGAGACACGTTTCTTGACATTAATTTGAAATTCTTTAACTATATCGGGACCATGCAAACAGTTCTATCAGTTAATTGATTCAAGTTCCAATTATCGCAGTTCATATACTTTCAATTTTGTTGAGATACAATTAAATGAATAAAGTTTAGACACTTTAACTGTAAAATTTTAATCTGTGTTCTACAAAATAATATAAACAATATTGTTTGTTGATGGAAAAATAGAAAGGTTAATAAAACTAAATTTGACTTTTAAAAAAAGAAAAACCAGTAGGCGTAATTAAAGAATTTTCATTTGCATGTCATTAAAGGATGTATTAGTAAGTGTATGTGATAACTACATTTTTGCTTGTGATTGGATGTTTTTACATGTAAATATTCGTGTAGACTTCAGGGTGCATGCACAGCAGACGTTGAAATACATGTTATCAGATCTATATGAAATTTGGGATGGTGATATCAAATGTACATGTATTTGTAGAGTTGTGTTTGGAAATGTTAATGTTAAGTGGTCCTTCCTTTATGAGACCAGCACTGGTGAAAATATCATATGGTCTTATAATGGAGTTGTCTTTGTATTGAAGAACATCCTATCAGGTATACTAATTTAGATTTTTGTTTTATTTTTTTCAGTTTTTTCACCTGTATGAAAATGTAATTAACTGGTATATACCCAAATGTATGTACTGGCATATATGTGTGTGTGTGCACAAGCTGGTATATACATGTGTGCGTGTGTGTGTATGTATGTACTGGTATATTAATGTGTGTGTGTGTGTGTGTGTGTGTGTGTGTGTGTGTGTATACAATGTATATACACTTGTGTACATTTACTTTCTAAGTATGTCAATTAAGTGGTGGGTGTGGTCCAGATTTGATTTTGGCAGCCACACCCCAATCTTCTACATCTTGTAACTGTAAGCTATCTGATGGCAACATGTACATACAAGTGTTTGATGTTGGATCTATACATGGGGAATATGTTGATGCAGAACGAGTGTTCTGTTGAAAGAAACCTCTGTATGAAAATAATCAGTATATAGAAATAACAAGTGTTCGTAAATCTGTAATAACAGATCTAGAGGACTTCTTACCCGTAATATATTTTTTTTTAAAAAATGACTTAGAAGACATGCAGATATGATTTTATTTAATGGTAAAAAAGACTTATTTCTCAAAGATAAAAGAAATTGTCACTTTTAAATGGAGGTTTTCAAATCTAGCGGAAGGTTGACCGTTTAAATATACATGTATATGTAGATGTACATGTACATACTGTTTTATACATACATGCATATGTACATAGATACATGTACACATACACGAGGTTAGGCAAAAAAATGAAAAAAGTCCCCACCACAAATATTTTTTAGGTGGTTTTGCCCACTTTTTTTCTGAACATAAATCTGAAATTTTGTCGATTTCAGTCAGTTAGGTGGTCTTAATAGCAAGGTTCCACTGTAACACCTCACTAATCAGACCACTCTGAGTCAGTCAGTTAGGTGGTCTTAATAGAGAGGTTCCACTGTAACACCTCAATAATCAGACCACTGAATCAGTCAGGTGGTCTTGATAGCGAGGTTCCACTGTAACACCTTACTAATCAGACCACTCTGAATCAGTCAGTTAGGTGGTCTTAATAGTGAGCTTCCATTGTACACACTCCACATAGGAGCGTGATGTTGTTTACTTGAACATAAACATATTTTTTCTGTGGCTGATGAATCTGCGCCAAATCAACGAGAAATTAATTATTGACCCAAAATGAAAAAAGGGCTTTGATAGCGTAAGATTTAATCAGTGCATCAATTCATGAAAACCCGGATATTACATCTGTGGAAAGCAGTACATTTTAACTTCCCATCATGATGATCAGTAATAAATTCTGTATACCTTTATTAAAAAAAAAAAAAAAAACGAAAAAAAAAACCTCTTCATCCCTGTATGTCTACGATCATGAAACAGAGAGGAGACTTAGCCGATCTTGTTAATATGAAGTTCATTCTGGATAATCAGATTTCCTATTAGTTACCTCTACCTGGTCCTCCATGTATCATCAAGTTCACTTTTCTTCCTTCACTTGAAACACATGTAGACAGGATAATATGAAAACAAGAAGAAAATAAACAAAGAGTTAGCAATATACCAGTAACATGTGTTAACCAACAAGTTTAGATGTAAACATAAATAGAATCTATTTCATCCATGTCACCCAGTACAACATACACATGATCCCCGATACACAGAAGATTAATTAAGGATGGTATTTCGAGGTGATTGTATTACATCGTAAGTGTACCCAGTGACTATGTGGCCCACCGGCTGTAAACAGAACACATTTTACAATACATACTCCTCTCTTATCTCTTCTTTCTCTCGCACACGTGATAGGCAGACTGTCATCTCGGTGTCAATTCATAATTGTTTTGTGTTTCTGACAAGTAATGGATTTAAATGTTAGCACAAAGAAGGCAGGTGGTGAAGACTAGATTTGCCCAGGAGATTTGGAGCTGTAATTTATACCCTGATTACTAACAGTATCATAATTTTCTGGGTGTATGCAGGACATTATCATATGGACTATGTAAATGTTGAGATATTATCATTAGCCTGATTAAGGTGACTATTTAAGTTCCATTGTACTGATAATCTGCCTATGAGTGTTGAGATATCTAGGATTTAGGATATTTATATATATACATGTGTGTGTGTGTATATATATATATATATATATACAGTGTATACGTTTGCACATGGATCTGCTCCAGTTTCCACTTTATTCAGACCCACTATTGAGCCAACAAGGAAAATTAGTGTGACTTTGTGGTTTGACTTGGTAGCCAGTTGTTGACTTTTCATACTTGATTTTACAAGGTGAAAAATCGTTTGGGAGAGTTTTTGTTAATCTACACCTACTTGTATGGTTTAACGACCTGAATCTGGTAATTGTTTTTTTCTGATTTATATTACAGGTAAGTGAAAGTGACACACACAAACATTATATATATATATATATCTTCATTGTACAAATGTAGCCATCTTAAGAGTCATTACAGCTTTTGTTTAACTCTTCAGAGAAAATACAATTGAACCTGTCTTGAGAGACCACCCCAATCTGCCACTGAAATGTGGTCCCTTAAGACAAGTGGTCTCTCACAAGAGCTTATTTAACCATGTGGTTTCCAAAATGTGGTCTCAGAAGACAGGTGGTCCTTCATGAGAGTGGTCTCTCAAAACAGGTTCTAAAGTATTCATTACTTATTTTTAAATTGTACCGGTACATTAAATGTACCACCCAAATAAAATGTTTCATTTTAAGAAAAAAATGTTACATATGTACGTTATTTAGAGTAGACTTAGTTTGACCACCAAGAACAACGTTTGATATCCTATCACTGCTTTATTTACATTTACATAGGTTAATGCTAGTTTTTATGGACCTCATTTTTCACTGTCATTATCAAGGGCTTCAGGGTCAATATTAGAGGTTGTCATTTAGCTGTCAGTGAACTTTTTTTTTATAGACTTCTAATATCTATATACTGGTATATTTTTCAATTATTTATTTATATGTTTGTTTATTTATTTATCATGCATTCTACTTGTTGTTAATCAATTAGTTATTTTATTTATTTTATGATAAAATTTATTATTTTCTGTTTTGTTAGAGAAAACATGTTTTTTTATGTTTATACATTTTAATTATATGGAAAACTGTTTGCTTTTTAGATATCTTTTATTGTTGACTTATCTATTTGTATCTTACTTATTTACATGTATTTGTGATAAACATAAAAATAGACACATTGCAAGTTAAAAGTTTTCTCATCAAAATATTCATCACCTTTTTAGGTGTCGCAATCGTAAATAAATATCATCAATATCGGGACTATCACAGACATCAATAAGGTCATTGTACAAAGCTACGTGTAGTCAATATCACAAAATATCATATAGGTGATATATGTACATGTACATCAAGTAACCATAAGGGAAAGTGCATACATGTGTTAGTTCCTGTATGTCTTTATGGCATGTTAATGATCAGGCTTATGTAAGCTTATCACGTTACAGGTTCCCTGAGCACTTGTCACCTATGTCTTTATGTTCCAGGTGCCTTCAATTTACATTTGTATCTTGATTACAATTGATGAAATTACAATTTTCATATCAATTTTACAAGCACCTGTTGGTATCTAGAAGTGACACATGTATTTTTAGCATCAGTAAATAATCAGATGATATACCCTCCTCCCCCCCACCACCACCACCCACAAGGAGAAAAAAAAAAAAAAAAAAAAAAAAAAAAAAAAAAAAAAAAAAAAAAAAAAAAAAAGATTATGGAATTTATCTATACACCAATAGTAAATATACAAATAGATGTAGTTGATTATGAAAGTGTAAGAATAGAAAAACAATGCTTTTTTTGTAATTAATCTTATTCTGTCTTATTTGATAACCGTAGCGTAGCGTTATCTGCCAATGTGACTTGTACATATACGATATTTGATTAAATCTTGTTTTACAAGTGAAATAGAAAACTGTTACGTATAGTTTATGTTGGACTGACAAAGTAAACAGTGCCCTTGTTTTCAATAGAGATTTTCCTATTTAGTTTCTGCATCCTTTTGATAACATATTAGCATACAAAAGCTCGACTCTGCTGTACTTATTAGTAAGTAAGTAATGATTAAGAGACTTTCTAGCCTCTCGAGTGCTTCCTGACCTTGTTTTCTATCTTACATAGGAACTTCAAAACAAAAGTCTGCACGTTACAATTACTCATAACTCGAAACAGACATCGTAAGAAATTCATCCAATGACAACCCATTTGCTTTGTGATTTAAAACTTTTTTGGTGAAGAGGTGAAGTAATTGCAATTTTCGAAGTTTTTAAGCATTAGGATTCTTAAGATTAACATCTTTTTTTCTCCAGGAGACACTTCTGTTTAGAATGTTATTAATTAAGAAAACTTGTGTTTTTAAGAGATTCTGGTGATTTTTTTTAAGCATTTCATGCATCTGTAGTAACTGCAGCCTGTGTTAAAGTGATACATATTAGTAAATTATATCCTTGTCGTGTCTCGACAGAATCTGAAAGTTTACGAACAGGAAATATAGTTTTTGACATTCATTTGTGGTGTCACTGACATTGTTGACGTCTGGATAATTTCTTGGAAGAATCAAAAAGTGATTTGCAGTGCCAGGAGTACTTGTGTAGTCACGGTTGATTTGCTCGGCTAATTGTTTATCTTCATTTTTAATTCATCTGCAGTGTGTTGAAATACCAGCGATAAGCGTGTTTGTCATACTGGTACATATGTCGGTAATCTTGTGTCGGTACATCTTGTAAGATATCTAACATAAAGCAGTGCTGGTACATCTTGTAAATGTTTCACATGCAGCCGTTCCAGACAACCAGTTCGCTGTTGTATCAGTCAGTAGATTTTAGAACTAGTACATGTATATTTATTTTGGAACCTTTTGATGAAGATGGTATGATGAGGAAGTTTTTTTTTGTTGTTGTAACTTTTTCTGTGAATCCTGAAGGAAGTGAATGGGTATAGTTTTTTATACAGCTGTGACAATCATTTGATCATTTATGATGATATCGTTTATTTTACAGATATGAAATGAATTTTATCTATTTCTGAAAGTTGATCATTTTTATTTCTTTTTACTTTCAGTGTCACAAGCACTCAAGGCGGAGAGGACTTTTTGCGACACAAGTCTCGCTCTCGGTCTGTAGGAGGTTCACCTGTTGAATCACCGAGAGGTAGCAAACTTGTCAGCCAAACTAGCGTCCATGGTACCAGGTGTCACCGACAGAGGTCCCTTCGTAGGTCCGAAGATGAAGTAAAACGATCAAGATCCCAATCCGTTGCATATGAACTGTCGCAGGATTTAAAAGAAAAGCAAGTAGAAATGTTAGAACGAAAGTATGGCGGATCTATCCGATCAAGGCGTGCTGCCAAAATTATACAGCGAGCTTTTAGACAATATTCTATGAACAAAAATTTTGAAAAGTTAAGGATTGCAGTTGGGGAGCGTAGACTTTCTAAACGTTTATCAGAATTAGGACGTAGCAATACCCTTTATACTGATCGAGTAGTTAGTGTTGACGCCCAGTGTGTCATCAGTGAACAAGTTCATGGAGAACTTAAGAGGCATTCGGATATTTTAGGCAAACGAACTGACACAGAGGGGTTAAGATTTGCAGAAAATAGATTGCGACAACAAATGTCGATGGATCCGAAGTTAGAGTCTTATAACAGATTGTCAAATAGAGATAGAAGAAAACTGATAAACATAAGGGATAGGGCAATAGATATGTCCGACATTCCGATAAACCAAAAAATTGTATCCGATGAAACAAATAATAATCGTAACTCTTGTCCGGAAATGAATGATAGTAGTGCTAGTGATTCTCCGCAGCCAACTCCTGTGGAGAGTGCAGTGGATTTACATAGTTTAGACTTTGAAAATTTGTTAGAAAGTAAAGAAACTGATATATTGACAGATAGTTTCCATAGCGATGGTATACATAGTGATCATCCTGATGGAACTTTATATCAAGGTGGATTAAGACATAACAAAGCATCAGCATCATCATTATATTCAGACACTAGTAGTGATACTTTAGAAAATACCAGTTATAAAAGTGCTTTGTCATCATATGAAAATTATCGAAATGTCTATTCAGATTCAGGTTCTATTGGTAGTCATGGTGATATTCAAATTAAAGATGACAGTATATCTAGTGATGTTACAAGAACTCAGGAACAAAAACAAATGGCTGACCAAACTCGAAAGTATTACATGAACCAGGAAGTCAAGTTGCGGAGTAAAAGTGATAACGTACATGTTAATGCCAATTCTAGTAAAAAGCCTCCGATTCCGGCAAGGGCTGCGGAAGCTTCACCAATATGGAAACGTAAAAATGCTACACCTAATGGGGTCGCTAATGCAAAACTTGAGCCAAAACGCATGAGCAATATTTCAGAAACAAGTGAAGCAGACTCTGTGGACGGACATTCTTACAGTTCACCTAGTTCCGAGAATATAAGTTCTGAAAACCTTAATACATTCGGTGATTCTGATGTTGGCTATCAACGAAAAGTAAGACTAAGTGTAACGGCAGAACATGGTCATGCTGTACCAAAATCAGCTGACAAACAACGCAAACGAACTTACAGAATTGGTCTCAACTTGTTCAATAAGTAAGTTATATACATGTAGTCTTAAAAGTCATAAGTTATCTGTATTTGCTTTCATTGACGATATGTTTGTTTGCATCACTTTGTAGGTCATTTTGTTTTTCTCAGGTGACCAGTGGTCATCCCATGCTGATTAAAATGTAAACTGTGTAAACTCCGAGTCAGAGGATCTATAGATTGGGTAGGGACTAGGTTACCAGTAAGGCGCATGTCAACTTTTTTGTTAAGTATATAAAGGTCATGTATCTCAGTAGGTACATGTATCCCTAAGTATTTAAATGTATCCCTAAGTATTTAAATGGTATGTTCTTTTATACTGTCTTAGACCAGTCTATTATGATTTTTAGTGTTGAAAGGTTTCAGATGCTTCACATATGTTTTCTTAACCTTTTATACCCTACAAACCAAAATAGACTAGTCTGATACAACAGAAACTTAGGGATGAAAGCATAAATCACATACTTGGGCTCAATGGAAGATCATTTGCCATGTCACAAGATAAAGGTTTGGGTTCAAATCCTGACGTGGCCAGACATAATCAGTGGCTTAGAATTTTGCTTTGCCTGATACTTGGCATGAGAAGCAGAGCCAAATTTTGTTTTGTCAAAAGATATATGTAGCTGATTTATGGTGCAATGAAGAAACAAACTCCATGAATTGTAGTGGCATAGGCAAAAGGTCCCTATATCTGCCACATATGGTAACACATCCATTTTTGGACCTCTGTGGCCAAATGGTTAGAGCCTCACACTTTAAATCACAAAGTCTCTCACCTCTAGTTAGAACAGGTTCAAGCTTTAGCTAATTTTGTGAGAAAGTTTGCCAATTTACATGTTGAATGCTGATGGTCTCTCCCCGGGTTCTCTCTTCCATAATCAAAAACTGGCTGCCATCATATATGTCATGTACATGTAACTGAAAAGTTGGTGATAACTCATCAACCCCTGAAAAACATTAGACTCTTCTGTAAATCAATGATTTAGACCAGTCCAAGAGTGTCTTTAGTGGTGAATGGGTTAATGATCAGTTCTTGATTGACTTGATATAATATAAAAACATGCATACATTGTAGCTAGATAGGGAGGAAAATTCAATTGATGAATCATAAGTGAGGCAGTTACAAAATGTTATTAGATTTTCAAGACTGAAATATGGCTGAGAGATCTGTAATTTTCCACAAAGAAGTAAGATTCAGTCTCCTCTGAACGGGAAATGTATGATGGGATCAGAAAATCAATAAAGGGGTATAAAAAGCATTCATTTAACTCATAACCTCCTCAATGGACTCTTCTTGTAAATCAGTGACTTGGTTCAGTCCAAATGTGTCTCAAGGGGTGAACGAGTTACGAGGAAATACATATAAATCTGGCATGTTAAAAAAATGAGATTATGGAATTATATTTATAGTGCCTGTCCTTCAGACTGACTGTACGCACTTGTATGCACAGCCAGACATGAATATTGATATACCTTGTATACCGATACCTACCTGGGTGCTAGTGTCAAAAGACATAGTGTCTTCTATAGAAATCTTTCTTTAGACCTGTCCTTCCCATTGGATCCGATTTTAACACAGATGAAAGATAAGTCTGTTTATTTAATGCACATTTAAAGCATGAATGAAGCTACCTTCAAGCTTAACACGACCTGAAAACCTACATCTACATTTTGTAGGTATGTAAGTCTGTTAAGTTGTAAATCTGTGTTTCCTACAAAGTGTGGAGATATGGCTCATATTAGCTTAGACATGCATTTCCATCATAAAACCGGTTCTTTTTCTGTAGTACAGGTGATGAATGCTTCTTATTTATCAAACCTTTGGGATTTAAAAAGAAAGTCACAGGATTTGGGATGTAACGTTATAATGTGGTCCAAAGTTACAGAAGGTACATGTCCCTTTTTGAGGTTTTTCATCCCTTTGCACACACTTGGGCTAGCCCATTGCAATTGTGAGGAGAAGAATCCATTTCTTTCAAGGGATAACAAGTTAAAAAATGCAAAGTCCTTAGGAAAAATGAAAATTTTTGTTACTGTTCAGTTGTATACCGGCAGCTGATAAAATGAGTTTGAAAAGATAAAAGCCAGGGAAGTAAGGAATAAACATATAATATGTTGATATGTACATGTACTTGTCAAAAGACATAATTTCAGTATGTCTAATAGCCTTGATTAAGTCTTCAGAATTACATAATAATTAGAAATCGTGAAAAAAAAAACTAGGGCAAGAAATTAAATGTGATATGACATTGTGATTTGATACATGCACATGTACATAGGATGAATCATAGAGGACAAGCCAGAATAACTCTGTCTACACCCAAGGATGTAAATAATCTACACACACTATCACTCGGGTGGGGATTTCCTAATCCACTCCACACACCCATGTCAGATTCTATTAATCACATAATTGTATCTCTTTCTGACGTAAAGTTGATGCCTTAAGCACTGGCAGAAGGAAAGCCATATTGTACTGAAGATGTTGTATCATTGAAATATTTCCTAAGATGTTGGTCATTTGTTTTTACAACTCAAGGTCACTTTGTGGTGATTAGGTGCCCCCAGCTTGACTGGATATATAGTTTATGGGGTAGAAGTCACCATTAATCTCTGTCACTGATCCGGGGACAGCAGACAGAACTCATTAAGTTATTGACTTTTCCCGAGGATGAATATACATGTATATTCATATAGATCCTGCAGTTATATTTTCCCCAGCTGTATATAAAGCTTTTATAGAGGGCATAATTCTAGGTATTAAAAGTATTACTTGTTCAGATGCCTCAGAAATTGTCTTTGGATGAGAAAATTAAATTTTGTCTCTATTTAGCAGATGGACTCTATAAACATGGGATGACTATTCACTTGGTGTATAGCTTATAGACATGTAAATTCTTTTTATAAGTAACATGCGTATCACTTTCATTGTTTGTTTGTTTGTTTTTTTTTTTGTCCTAAGGAATTTATCGACCCATTTAATATTCTTTCCTCCCTCAGAATATTAAACAAGCTATAAGTATTGAACAAACCAGAAATCTCTTAGTGTCATGGCTAATTTTAGTGAGTTAGATTAGAATTTGACTATCAAGTCCAGATAAGTAATAACTGATTTGACAAGGTATAGAGGCAGTAATTGAATTTACTTATATAAGACATCCTGACCTGATAAACAGTTTATTTACTAGGCTATTATTTTTGCTTCCCCAGAATTAATTACTAGGTTATTATTTTTGCCGCCCCAGAATTAATTAATTAGACTTGTACAATGTATGTCTACCTCCCCATAATAAATGGATAAGACTGCAAACTCCTGGAGAAGGAATGAGACAATCTTTTACAGTGTTTGGGATTGCCTGAACTTTTTATATAAGCATTGATCAGGAATCACTGCTCTCGTACATTTTCAAAAGGTTTTGTGTTGACTTTAATTTGCTTGATTAAAATATATATCTACATCTTTTGTGTATATAAAAAAATGAAAAAAAAAAAGGAAAAATGATAATCCCATACTCATCCCCCCCCATGGCCAGTCCCCCTAAACAGATAAGAAGGAGAAACAAGCAGCCAATGTTGGTAAATTTGTAATGTGTCAGTGTGACATATCAAGTGATTCTTGATGCCTGGTTTTTACAATTATTCAAGTGAAAGTACTACAGCGGTGAGAATGTGCAAGGAACGGTTTAAAGTAGGCACTTAACTATCTGAGAAAGCAGGTTTATGTAACAGACTTGTCGAAATTCGAAATTCGGGGTCTTTTGTTTCAGTAGTAGACTAGTAGCTAAGTGGCTTTTGCCGCTTTGCTTCTGTTGAATATGAACTCCCAGGAGAGGTGATGAAAGTTTCAGATTTGCTGAGAAAATTTTAACCATAAAACATAAATCTCGTGTTACTGGGATAAAAGTAGGACTCTAAATTCTTGATGACTTCGAGCTTTATTCATGTAGCTCTCCGTTCTTTCTGTCAGAGGTTGAGGGGATGTTAAGGAGATGAAAACACAAGATCACATGAAATATTTTGTTTTGATATAACTTAAAGAGTGTAATGAAGTCAGTTTTTATTGGAAACCTAGCACCTGCAACAACATGTTGATGTATTTGTTATACTCTGAACTGTTGGAAAAGTTCCAAATCTTCAGTTAGGAATTAATGTTAGGAAACTGGGAGGGTTTTCAGTGTTTCTTTTTGCCTCCTCCCCCCCCCCCTCCCCCCTTACATTACATTTTTGCTAGACTTAACTAAATGTTTTATGCATTTAATTTGGCAGTGCTAGCACAAAAAGAGTTGATATTTTGAATTCATTTAAATTCTCACACTTAGTGAATAGGTACATGTGTAAATCTATATTCCTTTTGTTAATTGGGACGTATGTCAATGCGCTGTTAGAGTGTTTGTAGTTTTAAGGAATAAAAAAGAAATCAAGTCTTTATGTACAGAGTACATGATATAAAGTCAGCTTGTCTTGTAAATATTTACTCTTTATTATGACATATGAAGGGTTCGCAGATGGGTGCCCTGTATTGGCTCCAAGCTTTTTTATTTTCCAAAGGTCTGACCCAAGGTGTTATAAAGCAATTTACATGTCAAACAGAGCAGAAAAATTGTGTAGGTAAATTGGGTGATAGCTTAATTACCGGCAGTTTGAAGTCAGTGTGGTGTAATTTATCATGTGGGTTTGTGTTGATATCAGTAATTTTAACATTATAAAAGATATTGACATTCTTCAGGTCACAAACAAAGTCGGGCCTCCATGTTGGAGTGGTTAGAGCATCACGCTTTAAACCATGAAGTCTCCCACTTTTGGTCAGTATGGATTTGAGCTCCGTTGTAACTTCAGCTGATTTTATGAGAAAATTTGCCAGTTTACTTGCGGAAGGCATGTGGTCTCTACCTGGATGAATTGTTACTGTATTCTGTCCTCCGCTAAAAACTAATGAAGGTATTCATGGTGAAGGTTTGGCTATAGATTCAAATGATTAAAATTTTTCAGTTGTAACTTTTAACAGTGCATCAAATTGTGGACACCAGTTAGCATTATTGTCAAACTGTTTTGACTTAGTATATTGGCAGATAGACTTTAAAACTTTATTATTGTACTGCAAGATCTCAACATTAACCTCTCCCCTATATATTATCACAGCACTAACCCCTCCCCATTATAGTATCATCACAACACTAACCCCTCCCCTTACACTCTCCTGTATGTGTATCAAATGTGTTTTTCTCAAAAAATCAATTTTCATGGAATTTTACACTCCTGTTTACAAGTAGGTGTTTGTAAGAAAACAATACTTGAGATCAGCTAAGTTCCTGTCACAAAAACGACTTTTCCGCTCGTTTAAAATGATTTTCCACTTTATAATTGCTGTTTAATTTCCACACTTTGAAGTTACATCTGAACAATGATAATGGTTGTTAAATGTATTGTACCACTAAGTTGTTGTTTGTGAAACAAACGCAAGGTGTGTGGTAGCGATAGTCATTGCACCTGGGCTTATATTCTGCGTCTGTAAAGAGGTCATCTGTGAATCAGTTGGCACCATTGTGCTTTATAAAGGGGGGTCAAAATAACCTGCCGAAAACGAACAGATGTGATGAGCTAAAAATGCATAAGCGGTAGAAGTGGATAAATACTAAATGTCGTCCATCTTGATTGATCCGTTATCTATATTACATAGTTTATTGTGTATTTTTTCTTCCTGGTTTGAAATTGTTTTATAAATTTTGAAGAATGTAACATTCTGACACGCTTTTCCTCTTTATCGTATTTAGAGGTGGGTCAAGGGTTTCAAACAGGAAAACACTTATCATTGAAGAAATCTTACAACAACAACAATAAAAATTGTCTGTATGGGAGTGTGGGGGGGGGGGATGTGTGTCAATTTCCAGTAAGTCAAAATTTGAATGATTTGCTGTAACAAGAGGAAGGGAATGGCCCTTTTGGTTAAAATCCTAAAGCTAACAATGATGTTAAGTTTTTAAAATTTTCCAGAGAAAAATTTAAAAGAAATTTGACCAATAAGTATTTAAAAAGTTAAGTATCCCTCCCTTTTGTCTCATTGAATGATAATTCTAAAAAAGAATTCAATGAATTGGAAATTAAATCTGGCACATATGATTATTTTTGAAATTTTGTGTTTGAGTTCCTGTCTTTTTGTGTCTCATCAAGCTTTAAAATTGTTTTTCAAAACAGGATAACAATGGACCAATATTTATTGATTTCTACTGTATTTTCATGAATTGTATATGGTTATAAATACATGTATAAGTCATTGTTTATCCCATCCCATCTCGATGGCGATGTCTCTCAAATAGATCAAGGGAGACATTTTGCCATTCATAAATGCAGGAATATATATTCTAATTATTGATCACAAGCATATGAAAATAGCTATGTTGGCAGCTAACCAAGAGAAAGTCTGTGAGAACATTTTTCATAATTCGATCTCTCTGACAAATCAGTATCAGAACATCAATAGAGTAAGTCTTATACATTTCTCACGGCAATAAAAAATCAGAGTAAATCTTAAGACCTTTTGTAAAGTCATGGATGAGTAGGTTAGTATTTTCTCACCAATGTAAACAGAATTTGACCCTCAGGTTTAGCAGGGATGTATGTGAGATTGTATTCATGTATTGCAGTCACTCTCCCAGACTCGGGGATTTTCTCTTTGTACTCTGTTTTTCTCCCAGCATAAACACTCCTCTCCCACCAACATCTGAGGGCCAACATGAGGCAATAATATAAGTCATCTGACCTCTGAATTTTCCTGAGGTCTGTGATATGCTTGTCCAATGTTGACCAGAAATTGCCTTTTGAACCTCTTTCTGACAGTTAATACTTTGGTATCCAAGTTTTATAGACCTGTCTATGACAGAGCATATTATGATATACCATTGTCTGTCTCTCTGCCCATCCGTACACATCTCATAATAACTCAAGTTTGCTTTGATGATTCCCTAGACATTTTGACAGTGTTTGCTTCAGTGAAATCTAGACCTCTTTTAATTTTGACAATTTTTACCATTGCCATTACAGAGTTATGGGACTTTGTTTCTTATTTGCATACTGTATGTTGTTTGGTACTTGTTTTGTCTTGTTTGTAAGATGTGGTAATGATGTTCATTTCATATTTGCAAATTATCAAGACCACCAAAGTGGTTATCATGATTGCTACATGTTTTTTTGTTTTTGTTTTTTTTACAATATTTTGTTTTTGAAGTACAAATGTATATATAAATACAATGCAAAAAGCATTTCATATTTTTTCTATGCCCATGCAAAATCTTATGAAGCTTTTGTTTTCCTAATAGATTGATTTGATGAAATACATGTATTTACAGAAAACCAGATAAAGGGATACAGTTTCTATGTCAACATGGTTTTGTAGACGAATCACCAGCTGTAGTTGCTCATTTCCTCATAACAAGAAAAGGACTTAGTAAACAAATGATTGGTGAATACCTGGGCAATCTACAAAGTGAATTCAATATGGAAGTTCTACAGTAAGTTATGATAAAATTAATTGACCCTCAAATAGCACAGTGTGTATGAATTTGTTGATATTCTCAAGTAGCACAGTGTGTATGAATTCTCTGATGTTCTCAAATAGCAAATAGCACAGTGTGTATGAATTTGTTGATACTCTAAGATAGCACAGTGTGTATGAATTTGTTGATACTCTAAGATAGCACAGTGTGTATGAATTTGTTGATACTCTAAGATAGCACAGTGTGTATGCATTTGTTGATACTCTAAGATAAGATAGCACAGTGTGTATGAATTTGTTGATACTCTAAGATAGCACAGTGTGTATGAATTTGTTGATACTCTAAGATAGCACAGTGTGTATGAATTTGTTGATACTCTAAGATAGCACAGTGTGTATGAATTTGTTGATACTCTAAGATAGCACAGTGTGTATGAATTTGTTGATACTCTAAGATAGCACAGTGTGTATGAATTTGTTGATACTCTAAGATAGCACAGTGTGTATGAATTCTTTGATTTTCTCATATAGCACAGTGTGTATGAATTCATTGATACTTTCATTTAGCAGTGTGTACAAAGTCTTTGATACATGTGTCTTCAAATAGCAAAGTGTGTATGAATTAATTGATTTCCTCAAATAGCAAAGTGTGTATGGATTCTAGATTTTTTTTGTTTCAAAACAGTGCAAAACACTCACAAAAAAGTTTGTCCCAATTAAAAAAATGAAATAGAACCTATTTTCTCTGGAGAAAATGCTCTAATTGTATATACAAGTGAAATAACCTTGGTTAGATACTTAATATCAGTTTGATGAACAATAATATAAACAAGTAGGTTCTTTACAGTCAAAAGAGCCAAAGACTTGTGGAAAGAAACATACTTTAAACAAATGGGGTCATGACTTTTTGCTTGGGTACATAAAGTACATAAAAAGAAACCTATTATTTTGGTCTGACAATTTTGTTTTAGCTGCCTTCACAGGGTGAGAACAAAATGTGAAAAATCATCCGTCCCATGGGAAGCATGATTTTGAAACCACTTGTCCCAAGACACCTTCAGCTAGTTCCAATTTTTTGATGAACTTTTATGAAACCATTAAGACTAACTAGTCTTTGTTTCTCTGATAAAGAAATTACGATTAATTAAAATTCCTATAAAGGATTTTGTTAATGCAAACATTTAGAGGCTACAAAGTACGATAGATCGGAAACAAAGATTACTTGTCACATGGGACAAGTACATACCCCTAACTACTCGCCCTCTTGTCATTTTCACTTGTCCAGGATGAGTGAACGAGTACATTTTTTTCACTCTGCTTGAAAACGTAAGGACTTTCTGCTACCAATGGAGTCCACCCTATCTGCATTTGTATATTGATTATCTAGTTGAACTTTCGATATTTTAACTTCTTTCACTTCTTGGTGCCATAACATTCAGGAATCTATGACATTAATACTCCTAACCAGTGAGTGTTGTAATTCCTCCCGATATAAATATTTGATGCCCCAGACCAATTACGGAGTCAGAAGTCCAGCGGTTTCTGGAACATTGCGACACTTCTCTGCATGTCATTGATTTCGTTCCATTGTTGGTTTTTGTGTAGACGGGACATGCATCATCATTATTACGCTGTCTGCGGTAGAGTTATGGCTCCTAATTAGACAACGCCAGCATAAACTAAACTGATAATTCTTCGTTAATCATTATTAAATCAGACCACCATTCCCATTCTGATTTCCTGTATTCATTTTTCGCATAACATATTTTTTTATTAGGTTCATGCATGCGTCAAGATACTAATTATTTTCAGACTAAACAACAACAACAGAAACAAACAAATCATTATAAGAGTGCTGTACCAGTCCTACCAAACATGTACAGGTCTACCAAGATAAAGTAGTAACATCCGGGTTCAGTCAAAAACCAAAACAATATGGTCTACTTTTCAAAAATAGGTTGTACAGATAAAACATATTACCTTGCACGAATTCCATGCATTACTGAATCTCTAATACTTTTGTGACCCCTGTTATGATTTGATTTAGACTGGTTGTAAACATGTGCCAATTTACCTTGGTAGACCTGTACAATGTAAGTTTAGGAGAGGAGATCATGTTATCAGCTAGTTTCATTGTGTTTGTTTATTTATTGCTTCTGATTATTTGGTGGTAGAGTGTTGACTCGCAAGTGAAAAGTTCTGTGTTTGAGTCTCGGTATGGGTTTATACCTAAGACTCTGATAAGAAGATGTTGATTGTTTCTTTGCCAAGTGCTTGGCATGAGAGGTGAAAGTCACAGGTCATGGTAAGATGTAGAACAACAGTAAACCCTAAAAATAATATCAATAACTTACAGATTGCGAGATGCCATTACTCAACAAAAACTGCAGTTCGTTGGTTATTCAGTAGATTGCTTTTTGTTTATTGGAAAGTTATACAAACAAATATCAATTTGAAGATTGGTCATTGCATGGCAACATACATCCTAGTCTATCGTTGGTAATTTGAGATATCGGCAACTCATTACATTCTGCAATGCTTGGTGCACAGTTTTGAAGCATTCAGAATCTAGAGCAGGATGCGGTTGTCTATTGATTAACCGTATATTGTCAAACGTTCTAATCACCCCGATGACTAATCGTACTGACAGAATAAATAGTTTCCTGAAGATTTTCGTGCCGATTGATTTATTTTTCAAAATACAGAAATAAAAGTAAATATAATATGTTTGTAAAAAAGACACCATATTAGATAATATTCATGCAATGAGATCACTTCATTATGATATTCTTCCTATGACTAATTTATTTATAATTGTGTCTTTGTTAAGTTTCTTATCAGCTTGTAAATATAGAACCTGTCTTTTATTCAAATGTACAACCAATACAAGGTCAGGATTTACAGGTTTATAAATCTACCTGTGATTCCTTTATTCAGGTGAAACCATATCACCAGGCCATCTTCTTAATTACAGATATTTCCTGACAATATTGTCTCTCTGATATAACTAGGTAGGGTACATGTATAGCAGTTTTGTTGTTTATTTTTTTTTTCATGAGTTATTGCATTCATTGCAGCTTTTCCCTATGATTTGTCTGTTTGTTGTTCATTGATCAGAACATTGTATGTGATACTGGATATGCATTGTACATGATGTACTGGTTCTGTTTTATTAGTCACCTGATTATAGATAAATGTGAAGGTTCCTGATCGTGCCACGTCCATCATGGCAGAGGATCTCATGATCAGTTTTATGTCTCACCGGAAACACATGTCAATTTCATCTCTTTTGTTGAGTGCAGTTTAAGTCCTGGGTCTGACACAGAATTATCCCACCACCATATTATCTTGAGTGGATCCATTGCAAATTATGTTTAATCCAGATTTGTGACACTACTAAAACACTCAATAGTTCCATGGGAAAATAAGTGTAACCCAGATATGTGTCACCACAAAAAATGCTTTGAATGTTTCCATAATATACTCCTCTGACATGACCCAGATTTGTGCCACAACAAAAACACTTTGAGTGGTTCCATGGCAGACTAGGTCTGACCTAGTTTTATGCCACCACAGAAACACTTTGAGCAGATTCATGGCAGACTAGGTCTGGCCCGGATTTGTGTCATTGGTAGAACATCCTGAGTAGTTCCATGCCAGACTCGGTTGGATTCAGAATTGTGACACCACTAGAATATTTTGAGAGGCTCTGTAACAGACTTGGTCTGACCCAGATATTTGCCGGCACTAGAACATCTCAAGCTATTCCATGGCAAACCATATATTCTTAGGTGTTGTTGAGCATATGACATGATACTGTTGTGGCATGTGTCCATAGCATATGTCCTGATTTTAAGTCATTTCACCTAAAGCTGACAACTCATTTGCATCCATGATTTGGTTCTTTAACTCATCAACCCCTAGAAAACAATGGACTATTCTGTAAACCAATGGCTTAGACCAGTCCAAATATGTCTTTAAGGGTGAATGAGTTAAGTGAATCTAATACAGCCAACAATTATTGATGTAGACTGTGATCATGCCTGCTTTTATTGTTGTAAACATGTGATGCCCTTTGTCAGTTTGGTCCTCTGAGTGTTATACGTATACCTAAAGGTATGATGTTTGCATGTATAATACAAATGAAGGAGTAAAAGTTATATTAAATTCATGTGGAAGATTGATTCTTCACCTTTGCTTATAGATAATACATTATGTTGTAATGAGTTTGCAACGTCAACACTCAGCTAAATTGGTAATTTGTCTTCACATAAAATTTCGTCTGAGCTTGATAAAATAGAATAAGAAAAATAATTTAATATAATTATGAAAGTGACATTACTCTGAATGATGGTAGATATTTCTCACTGTAGACCAATTATAAGCCTCTATATGGTGTGTAGGAGTTTGATTTACCATGGCAACCAAAACTGATTGATAACTCTGACATTACTCTCTCAATTTGCGAAAATGAAAGTAAAAATGTAGTTTGATTTACCATGACAATGGCAACTGACTGATAACTCTGACATTACTCTCTCATGTACGAAAATGAAAGTAAAAACAGAGTGTGATTTACCATGACAGCTGATGTAAATGAATAAGTCTATCATGACTTTTATATGCTAAATGAAAGTAAAAAATGATACATAAAGATTTATCATACACTGACAGGTAAAGCTAAAAGATAAGCCTAATGAATTCACATGTTTGCAAAATGAAAGTACAAACTATATGTAGGTGTCTGACATTGTAAGTAAATAAGAAAATCAATATATTAAAAAGAGACCATAAATACTGAATGATTAAAATTCTTTTTAATAAACTCTAATAATTTTCGTTTAAAACCTGCCAAATTCTCGATCTTCTTGATTCGTCAAGATTCTAAATTTTATACAGTGGAACTTCACATAAAGACCACCTCACTTAGTAGACCATCTTGCTTTTTAAGACCATGAATGTTCAGTCTGTTGAAATTTCTTAAAATACATACTGGTATTACATAACTAGACTGACCTTTGCTAACGTTCTACTGTAAATTTTGATCATGTACAGAGTAACCTTTCTAAAACAACACCTCTCTTAGGAGATCACCTTGCATTTAAGACCATAGATATTTATCCCCTTGACAATTAATACCAATCAGATAAGTCCAGACTTTGCTAAAAAGACCAACTCACTAAATAGACCACTTTGAGTCAGTCAGTTAAATGTTCTTAATTACGAGGTTCCACTGTATATTTGTATGGCATTTTTTCGTGTACTCTTACAAATTATAAAATCCAAACTGAATTACCTTAAAAAAAATGACTCAACTAATTCTATCTGGCTTAGTATTCATATTAAAGGAGTGCATATACATGTAGATTCGTAAATATGATTTCAAAAATTCTCATTCGATCAAAAAGATCACGAAGTACAACCTGAGATGTAAAGAAAGCGTGCAAGTCTTGGATGATCTCCAGGTGATGGGATGAAAAAAAACAACGGCCCACCCGGTGTGTTTGAACTAAAACCTTGTACATCTGACTGCGGCACAAGTTTATTGTACCTTATTAATATCTGTTGCAAGGTATTATCGATAACAAAATTAAATGGAACATCATTTATGAATACTCCCTTGGTGAAAGAATTTCAGACCTTATCTTGAACGAGGAAGTCGATTTGGTTTGATTATTATGAAAGTACGGGTATCTGTGTTTAGTTTATTATGTTTTATGTAGAAGCCAACTTAATATTTCAACCAAAGACTCCATATTTCAAGCATTGCTGAGATCTCGTGCAGTGATTTGCAAAATTATCACAGAGATCAGAAATCATGTTGATCTTACACTCTTATTTCTTTGAAAACAAGTGCTATCAAAAGGTATTGTATTTCACAAAAACATGTAGTACATCTCATTAAATTGGGGGTTTGTTTTATATCTTTTTTTTAATTAAATTTATGTCTTTTCTTAAAGGCTTTGGTTTTTACAGTAGAAAATTCAAATTGAGGAATAAAAATTTTAATTATGTTTGTATCTTTTTAAGTGATGTAGTGTAATGATCTTCAATAAATATTTCTCATTGAAATGGAAGCCTTGAAAAGTTATCTGAAATTTGGCTCTGACCTTTTTAACTGATTAACCCCTGAAAAACAATGGACTATGCTGTAAATCAATGATTTAGACTAGTCCAAATGTGTCTCTATGGGTGAAGGAGTTAAATGATTGCAGTGGAAATTACATTGAAAGACCTATATATGTGTATCTGCAAAAAATGTGGCTGTATAAAAAAAGTTTGATATACAAAACTTTTAATCAGTGCATTTCTGAATGTGGTATCTCAAGAAACCATCTCTCAGACATCACCTCATTAACACATCACCTGTGTTAGACCACTTCACTAACGATACCACCTAACTAAAGAGATCACCTCATTATCTCCTTAAAGGCAACACTTCACCAAAGACATCATCCCACTAACAATAAGCTCAGGTCGATATATTCCAAACTAAATTAGCCTTCGTATTGAATAGCATTTTAGTCACTGAATAACCCAAAAGAGAAAAAAATATATATATTGATTATATATAATGCATCTAGTTGTGAGAAAAATATATACTTGAGCAGCCGTGATTTAGCTGGCTATCAATTAGATGGAACCTTGTCTATTTGCTATCAGTTGAGCTTGCTATAAGCTATATGTATATTAAGAAACACTTTAATCAACTTTGTCTTCCATAAGTATGATAGAGCTTAATCAGCAAGATGTAGACCTGAATTAACAAGCTAACCATACCTCAAAATGTCCTTTATATTGGGAGCAGTCTATTTATGACAGTATTTACCAGTAAATAGATCTTCTGCATCATTTGATTAACTTGTTCACCCC
Source organism: Atrina japonica (assembly GCA_030159075.1). NCBI lineage: Eukaryota > Metazoa > Mollusca > Bivalvia > Pterioida > Pinnidae > Atrina > Atrina japonica. The sequence goes on along the minus strand of BROG01000721.1, from coordinate 104,695 downwards.
TCGAGACACATTTGAATTGATCTGAGTCATTGATTTACTGAAGAGTCCACTGTTTTTCAGAGTTTGATCAGTCAAAGAGTTTGAATGAGTATAAAAATCCTCAAATGAGCCTCCAATGAGATTGTGTAAGCTGATTTAACTCATTTACCCTTAAAGAAACATATGGACTAGTCTAAGTCATTGATTTACAGCAGAACCCATTATTTTTTCAGGAGTTGATGAGTTAAATGCTGTTAAATTTTTTTGAATTTTCAGTTATATGGAGTGATGTCTAGGTAAAATGCAACAAATTTTAACTGTGCTATGGACTGTTATAAACCCATTTACCCCAAAAGACACATTTGGACTGGTCTAAGTAATTTATTTACAAAAGAGTAGTCAATTGTTTTTTAGTGTTTAAAGGATCTCTAATGTGCCATGCAGACTATGACACAGGAAAACATTTTTTTGTCAGATTGCAAATCAAACAGCAGCCTGTGAATTGACCTTCATATTTGACCTTGAAATTCAAATCCAGATGTATATCTTCTCAATTCAGCCATATAATGTATTTCTTGTTCAGTCTTTTCTGAAAGATGTGTGAATTTCATTTGGCATGGAGTACCAGGCGAGAGGTACATAATATATTTAATGTATTTATCAGTACAAAGTGTTACATCTCTTTTCATATCCATCATGTTTAAGAATTTCGAAATATGCAAAACATTAGTCAATTAAAATTTTGAAATGATGAATTTGGTACATTTTTAAAATGGATGTATTAATGTTCAAGTTTAGAAGAAACTATGCGTAACTATGACTATGCACTATTGTATATTTTCCAAGTTAACCATCTTAGATAAGAATGTTCATAGTACAATCTTCCTTATTCCAGTTCTAATTATGTGGGAAATTATTTAGTTCACTTTCACAGATTTGTTGGTTTTTCCCCTCAAGCACTGCTTCAACAAGAAAATATTAAATACAACCTTATGATAAAACATTGTTAAATGGGATGTATAGCACATTTCTAGAAAAAAATCAAATGAAAAAAAAAAATCAGTAAGATGTTGATATGAAATTTTAGATGGCATAAGCCACTTGATAGACGAGAGAAGTATGATGTAGTACTTATTCGAAAAGCTAAGTGCATTACACCTGATAAAGTCTCGATCTCAAAGAGATGCTTGTAATTCTAGTGGTTCATCATCTTAGATTAAACACTTAAAAGACTAGACTACATATCTCAAAGATTATGAATACATTTTGAGGTTGAATATAAATAGAATTTCCTGTTGATCATGGTTGCATATAGATATCTGGAAAAAAAAAATAACCCCAAAAGAAACATTAGAGAGTGAATGCAGTGGCTGAGCCAAAATGTTCTCTGATTTCTTTTTTATTATTTGTTAGTCTATTTTGTAAGCATGAAAGGTTTTTTTTTTTTTTTTTTTTTTTTTTTTTTTTTGCATCTGTGCAGGTCCTGTATAAGGCCCCATTCCCACTAGCAGCGTGGTTATCTCCGCCCATTTTAGTACATCAGAAAACATATTCACCCCATCTTAAATTCACCCTTCATCGTCATAGTCTGATTGATATCATGTACATTTGTATGTCCATGTTTAAATTTTCTGACTTGAAAATTAAGTTTTCATTTTGAATTCATCCTTTAATCCAAGGGCGAAAATGGCAGCGAAATATTCCAGGTATACAGTAGTTGAATTATCGGGATGACCTATTTCAAGAAACGGATATTGCATGTTAATGTTGGCAGAATTGAAGAAACGATCGCTGTTGGAATGATCTAAATGAATTTAATTATTTGTCTGTTTTCCTGATCACTGTATATTTGTTTTGTCGATAGATATTAAAACAACATCTGTAGATATTTTGATAAGCATTTGTGAGAGAGAGTGTTACTGCCTATTTATTGATAAGCATTTGTTGTAGTGAAGTTATGACGTCAGCGAATCAGGCGCTATCACCAAGATTGATAACATTTTTGCTTCTCCACTTGTTTTTTTTCCCTCCCTGTTGGACGTCTATCGCTCTTTCATGTTATACTGAACATGTTTTCTACATTCAGACTTATACAATGCTTTATCAATTTCAATGTTTTCTTAACTTAACATCCATGACATATATAACGTCATTGTTTGAAGGTTAATTCCTCTATGGCAAATCTTTGATACTTATATTGTGGTACAAAAATTATGAGATCATGATATCATACTATTTACTTTTCCAATACATTTCAAAAATAGGTGCATAAGCCCCAGGTGTTTTGTTACTTAATCTTGTATTACACTTTACATAGATTTTATTACATTTATGGGTTTAACACGTACATGTATATGGGGTTTATTACATTCGTAGGTCTTCTTGTTACATTTGTTTTTGTTGTATCCATAAGCTTCTATCACATTTAAAGTTTTTTTTTTTCATGTTCATAGGTCTTTACTACATTTAAATGTCTTTTATTACATTCATAGGTTTTTTTAATTGTTTTTCAAGGTTTTATTACATTCATAGGTTTTCTTATTATTTTTCAAGGTTTTATTACATTCACAGGTTTTTTAAAACTTTATTCTGGATGCTGGAGGAAAGCCATTCAGTATACTTTCTGTTTAGGTTATGTGGTTCCCCTGACAACATTTTATTCTCTTGTCTATTAGCACAACATTCTACATGCATTTATCTTTTTTTTCAGCTATTTTACTCAGGAAATTGACCTTGCTGGAATGCAGGTGGACACAGCTTTGCGGAATTTCCAGACAACCTTCAGAATGCCTGTAAGTTCTGTATCACTTAGTAGTTCCCTTAAATTATGTAAGGAAAGATAATCCATGTTCATATGATTTAACCAGCAAGAGTTGATAGCTCTGTTTCAAAGAGTACAAAACAAACTGATCCATTCTGAAGATGTATTCCACCTTTCTTGAGTTTGAAATGTTGTGGTAGAATGGTTTACCCAGGAAGGTTTAATCACTATAGCTGTACAAAGGTTTAATCATTATAGTACTGTACAATATCTATGGGTGATATACAACCCTGACACAGTGGACCATTGTGACTGTAAAATATCTATGGGTGATATACAACCCTGACACAGTGGACCATTGTGACTGTAAAATATCTATGGGTGATATACAACCCTGACACAGTGGACCATTGTGACTGTAAAATGTCTGTGGGTGATATACAGGCCTGATACATTGGACCACTGTGACTATACAATGCCTGTGGGTGATATACAGCCCTGACACAGTGGACCATTGTGACTATACAATGCCTGTGGGTGATATACAGCCCTGACACAGTGGACCATTGTGACTATACAATGCCTGTGGGTGATATACAGCCCTGATACAGTGGACCATTGTGACTATACAATGCCTGTGGGTGATATACAGCCCTGACACAGTGGACCATTGTGACTATACAATGCCTGTGGGTGATATACAGCCCTGACACAGTGGACCATTGTGACTATACAATGCCTGTGGGTGATATACAGCCCTGACACAGTGGACCATTGTGACTATACAAGGTCTGTGGGTGATATACAGACCTGACACATTGGACCACTGTGACTATACAATGCCTGTGGGTGATATACAGCCCTGACACAGTGGACCATTGTGACTATACAAGGTCTATGGGTGATAAACAAAGCCAACACTGGACCACTGTGACAGTACCTGATGGCTGTCACCATTCAGTCCAAGGGATGACTGGTCAGTGGACTGCATTAGCATAAGTCCGAAGCATAGTTCTGTATTACTGACATTTCATTTATAGCTGGGGCAACATTTCAGTTGAGAAAAAAAAATCCATGTGATGATATTATGATTGTATGAAGTTAGAACATAGTCTGTCTGGACGTTTTCTCCATTGATTTGAGTGTCCAAGGCCATAAGTGCAACTTCAACATCCAGTATCATTACAACAATTTTCTGTTAGGTTTCAAAATTGACACACAGCAGAAGACAGAAAATTAGAATGTGAATACTGTGTAACAGATAAAAATGTCTTGTTTACAATGGTCAAAAGTTCACTTGCTCTGCTAGGCTACTTTTGCTCAAGTCAGACATTGGCATTTCCACATGATAAGGAACAGTTTCCTTCAGTATACTATATTATACATGATATTGGTATTTGTGGCGTTTTCCTCTGAAGTTCAAGAACCTCGGATCAATTACCACATCTGTCTCTGTATTATCTGTGCTCCTGTGTTTCTGCCATTACTGATGCATTTTGAGTGTTATGATGAGCTTGTTCAACTGTTTGATGTTTCTTTGTTATGTGATATGATGTATTGTTTATCATAGCTTTGTCTGCTGTCAAAGAAATTTGAGGAAATATTGTCATCCTGTCTCATTTATTTTTTTCTTATTTTTGTGTGTGGTTTTTTGTTTTTTTTGTTTTATGCAGCCCAGGGATACTGCTTAGAAAATTTTTCAGATATTCTAATGTGGTGGAGACATTTCATTGAATTTTTTGTGTGTTTAATGAAAGAAAATTTCAATGAGTTTTCTGACTCAGTATCTCTCTACTAGAAAAAAAAAATCAATAGGACTCTACATATGTTGGCGGTTGCCATCATACGTTTTCTATGGTTGCCAGGAAATCCATGTTCCACCAATGAGACTTAAATTGAATATCTTGGTTCATCCCTGTTGTTGCCATGAAACTAAAATTTCTTGATTCTACATGTAGTTTAAATTTTGTGCATTTTCGATATAAAATTGAAAATGATTTGAATACAGATTTTATTTTATTTGATTTCTCTTTTTTTGAGAGGGGTGGGTGGGGGGGTGTTGTCATTGTAAAGGTTACCCAAGTTGAAGACATATATTCCTACAGTCTCTACAGTCCATCACACTTTGTCAGTCACACATCACCTGTAATATTTCACATGGTAATTACTTCTTCCCATAGAGTGCTTAGTTAAGAATTCAGTCAAAATTGGTAGCCAATGCACTTAGGGAACAGGGTGCCACTATTTCAATTGAAAAAACTACTAATGGATAACAAAGAATTATTCATGGAATTCAAGTGGTCATTATGGTGGTTTATTCAGGTGATTGTTTTGATCGTTTTGGGCTCTTGTCTAATCAGGGGATGGTTATGATCATTTAGGGCTCTTGTTTAATTCAGGTGATTGCTATGACCGTTTAAGGCTGATTTCTAATTCTATAAAACTATAAAAAAAAGAAAGTATATGTATTGATGGTAATAAAATGCTTTGTTGACTTGATGAATTAACACATTTTTGTTTCATATTTCACTTTATAATTTTTATCGAATTTGCCAAATAAATTCATATATGCAAAATTGATATGTAAATAATTTATATGTTTGAGAGATTATCAATAAGATATTTAAATGAGAGTTAATTTGTATAGGTGTTTTTGAGGTCGGTGCTAGAAGCATGTGAAATTGAATCCTATTTTTCTGTTTTAGGGTGAAGCTCAGAAGATAGAAAGACTGATGGAGGTAAAATTTGTTTTGAAAGATGAGAATAAATGAAATTGATTTCTGTGAAATACTGACACTAGTGATAGAGATGTTTGCTCAATAACTGTGGTATAAACTTCAGTTCAGTAAAAACATCAGTTGCATCAAATAGAATCTTCTGCACAGAAAACAAAATTTGATTATCTGCCATTTTTAAAGCATCAGTTCAGAATCTCTAATGCATTACACTTTTATTCCATCTTTATATCTCTTACTGCTTCTCACGGAAAATTAACAGTGGTTATTAAAACCCATTCATTGTCTTGTTTATTGTAAACATGGCAACCAAGTCCTAATATAGTAATTGTAAAACATTTCTTATTTATGATAGCAGTTATGGCTCATATCTTGTCTGTTTAGAGCAATGTCAGATAGGCGGCACTGGGAGGGTGTGGTGAATTCGATCTCGGCTGAGGCCGCAAGATGATGATGATGATGATGATGGCTCATATATATTTGTGCCTTTGTGTTGATGCCCCACTCAGCAATTTTCAGTCATATGGTGGTGGCCAGTTTTTAATAGAGAGAACCTGGTTACAATGTATCTGGGAAGAGACCACTGGCCTTTCACAAGTAAACTGGCACTTGCAAACTTTCTCACAAAAATCAGCTTATGTTTCAGTAGGACTTGTGGTTCAAAGTCCAATGCTCTAACCACTCAGCCATGGAGTCCCCTTATCTATAAAATGAAATGAATGAGTTTAGACTTGTTATATGAAAAATGAGTACAGTATATCCTTAAATACTGGACGCCTTTCAGTTATGGTTCCTGCAGACTTCACTGGAAGTACCGAAAAAAATGACATTTGTTGTTTGTAGATAAAGAATATACAGTAAAACTTTGTTATACTGCCACCATTTGTTCAGCCCAAATTTGGCATACAAAGGACTTTCTGCAATAGGTTGAAAGGGTAAAGGGAAATTAAAGGGAATATTGAAAAACTGGACTTTTGGCATAAAGCGAGATGGCAAATGAAATGAGGGGCATTATAAAGAGGTTTCACCATAAATAAAAAATGGTCTGATAATATTTACTTACAGGAAGATGAAGATAATTTCCTTTGTATTTTCTGTAAGTTTGCCCTTAACAAAAGAGTTAATATCACATTTATTTTCTTCTGTTATACCAAATGAGTTTTGACCATCTAAATAGCACTATTCCCAGAATTCCCTTGGCTATTTCCTGTTCTTTATTTGGTCTGCAAATTAATTTGATTTCAATTACAGCAGGCTGTTCATCTTGATCAGTTTTTTGGCTTTAAAAATGGAATGATCCCGTAGAGGATAGAAATAGCCAGAAATTTAGATAACATTTGCATATCAAATGAATGATTTATCTAAGGATCCAGCGATATTATATTGTTATTCAGGGTTTATAAGCCCAATGTTTGGCCAATTTGTCAGTATAAATATTCTGTTATCCTTCATGCCCAATTTACACCACGCATTCTGAAGAGTTAGCTGACAGAAAAAAAAAATGCTAAGAAGCATTTTTGTTTATAATTTGTTAATAATAGGAAATGGTACTCTTTGATAGAAATTGATAAATGTGTCATTTTCTGTGGTGTGTGAATGCCCCAAGGGCAATTATTCGGTCTGAGAATTTGACATTAAAACGAAAAGAACAGGAATATGTATCAATAATTTTCCAGTAAGCTTACCATTTAAGAAGAACAAAAACTCATACAATATATACGTGTACGTTATTTAAATCTTATATGTTTTATCTTGAAAGATGCATAATTGGTCTTTAGAACAAAGGCATCCCCTCCCTTAATAAACATTAACAAATGCCAAAAATAATATTATTTTTACTTTTTTACTTCTCTCTCTCTCTCTCTCTCTCTCTCTCTCTCTCTCTTTCTCTCTCTCTCACTCTCATTTCATATTTGTATGTTTTGCTTTCTAACATTCTTCTTTCATTTTTCCAGTCATTCGCACAACAGTACTGTTCCTGCAATCCAGACCAGATCAAATTCTTCCGGAACTTGGATTCCATATTTCTCCTGGCTTTTGCAATTATTATGCTGAATACAGACTTGCATAACACAAGTATAAAGGAAGAACGCAAAATGAAATTGGAGGATTTTATACGGAACTTAAGAGGTTGGTATATTTCAGACTTCTAGGCCATGCATGTATATAACAGGAATGTATATACAGAGAAAAGAGTGTTCACCTGGCTCTCAGGATGTCTGTTTTTTCTATAATAGTTGGTGACTGTACTTGACTACTTGTATCAAGTTTTTGTCATAATGGGTTGTGAGGAGACACAATTTAAAATAAAGGCCCAGGGAATAACATTGTAAAGAATTCTCATTCGTATCGGCACATGTCTTTAGCATTAGTGAAAATCTCTGTCACTTCTTCACCTGTAGTTGATAATTGTGTTGTGTTTGTGAAAGATCGTTAAGGAGAGGACAACAACAACTACTTTTGCATATCAACTTATATACAGACTCATTCTCATGATATTATCCTTGTATAAATGTTTTTACAAATAATCACATTAGTATGTTTTTACATTCATTCAGAGACACGTATTATTTGAGTTGCATCTAATATACTATCAGAATACTTGTTTATTAGCCTCGTCAGCTGACGTGAGGTTTGGGGAGGCATCATTTTGTGTGCTTATCTTGTTCGTTCACCATTTAATTGTCATTGTCAGATAAAAGTTTGATGAAGGTCTGTATATTTATCAGTTTTTTTTATGACTTTCATCTGTTTTACTGCTGCGAGGTAGGCTGAAGAGATAGTCACTTAATTATACAGTGTTTTCTAGGTAATTTGAAACTTTACAATTTTGTGGATTTTACATGTATCAGTTTTCTGTACCCAGCAAAATTTTATATCTCTTTAAAAAATAATCTCTGGAAATGCTCCAAAATAGAAATTTCAGAATTATGTATCGTGCACTTCAACTATGATCAGAGAAGTTGTGTAAAGATTACAGTTTTGTTTAAACAAAGTTAAGAAAATGCTGACTTTGTAAGAAATCGTATCTGAAGACACACACATACAAACACAGACAAACGCATAAACACCTAAACACACAGACTCGCACATAAACGTACACACATAAAAAAACACACAAACACATATACACAGAGAGACACATACACCCATAAAAACACACACAAACACATAAAAATAGACACACACACAAACATTCACACAAGCACATAAAACAGAGAGAGACACATAAACATACACACATAAAAAAAATAAACACAGAGAGAGACACACTTAAACATACACACATAAAAACAGAGACACACATAACACAGACACACAAACACATAAACAAAGACACACACATAAACATACACACAAATACATAAACACAGAGACACACATACACACAGAGACACATTTAAACATACACACAACACAGATACAAACACACACACATATACACACAAACATAAACATGCACTTATACAAACATTAATACACACACACAGACATAAACACACAAATTCACATGCAAACATAAGATATTCACTTTTACTTCATCTTTGCATATAATACCAATCCTAAAGACTCTGTTTTCCCCACTGATTAGGCTCAGGTTAATGTTAAGACCACCTTTACATCTTACCTGTATGTGGAATTTCATGACTCCTGGGATATAGGGGTTTTAGAGAAGAGGGAGGGGCTCAGGCTAAAATGATTCCTCCTTTATCTCTTATCTCTTAAAGTCGTGTAATTTATTAATTTGACCTCACACCGGAGATCAAGTCTTGTTAAGACATTTCAGTAAACAAGAAAATAAATCTTTTTATTTATTTTTTGTTGTTGTCAGAAATCATCATCTATCATTTATGAAACTGATTACCATGGTTTTGTGATATCTCCTGGTTACAGAACTTGATACAGATTTATGATCAGAAATAGACATCAATTTGTGGCTATCTTTAGATTGGCTATTTGTGGTCATTCCTTCCTGAAGAGTGTCAGTTTCTCATCTTATGCAATAGTTTATAAGATTTATAGTCACATTATTCTCAGCAGCATGAAGTGGGCATTTCCACCGATATAGGTTCTTAATACTACACAAAATAGGGGATTTTGTTTTCGTAATTCCTATGAATTTTGTCATAAACAATTCTCTACCTAATTTTCAAAAATAAAAAATGTGTAAATATATTATCTTAATTATGTATCCGATTTGGATAAAAACGGTTGTCGACATATAAAATATATATTCTTGCAGTAGTATTCACTACTACTTCAGTAATCTACAGTACCGCTCGGTTTAAAAGTTAAACTACCACTTTACTTGGCTGCGACATTTGAACTCGCCATTGTAGTCTATGAGGCATCTTTATACAGTTCTTCTGTAATTAATAAACAACCCTGTCAATCAATACTCGATTAGGTCGGAGACTACTTGTCACCCAGTTATCAAAACACCTATTATTTAATCTTCCAGGTAAGGATCCCGGTGTCGTTTTTGCTAACTGCATTAACTTTTAATGAATTCACTGGTAATTACTCGACCTTTTAGGTTTCGAGAGTGAAATAAAAAGGAATATATAAATCATTATATATATATATATTATATATATACATATATATATAAAGTGAAGATTAAAGCACCATTTTATTTTGGTCATTGAGGTCACATATAAGGTGTGAAATGAATAAGGAGAAGTTTGTAATTGAACCATTGAGCAGAATTATAAGTAAATAACACAAACTAGAGGCATAATTAATGATCATAAAATTGGAGGTCAGAGTTTATAGCACTTAAACTTAGATTTGATTAATATTTAGGCAATAGTACCAATATCTTTACACAGAGTTTTGGAATTCTTTTCTCTGGTTCACTGAAAGTGGACGTCATCATAAGACTGACATATTTCAGTATTTGACATTTTTCCCTGTCAGTCAGAGGAATACTTCTAATAGTGATGTCTAGTTCTCTTTTTTTTCTCTCCTATGAATAAGGAAGTTCTGAAGTTTTATGAGGTTTTGCATTTCAACATGTCTTTCAATCTGTATATCACATACACACACACTTTCCTTACTGCTTCATCTTGGAAATTGACTGTCTTGGCCAATTATGGAATTACATACATCATTGTTTGTCTGACAGATCTTTCTACAGAAACTGGATAATATGTAGGCTATGCCCCGTCATTCTGGATAAGTCCTGAGAATGTGATATATATGTTAGAATGTAAGGGAATCAATACATGTATTATTTATGTGTACTTTTCCCATTCATCCCTGGAGCTTAGCAAGGAAGACCTACATTGGTATGCTAACTGAGATAAGCCTTAATTTCTCATGAATCTCTAATGGCGTTACCTTTTGCCATGACATCAAAATAGACCTATATGTAATAAAAAAAATACACAAAATAAAGTTAATAAAGATATTTGTTTGAAGTACAAATTATGCTACAGATTAACTCAAAGGGTATTATTAGATAGAAGTAGTGAGAACAGAAGTTTAGAAAATATCATCCAGTTTTATTCAGTTTGGATTTCTGAATTCATAATTTTTTGCAACTCTCTCTCTCTCTCTCTCTCTCTCTCTCTCTCTCTCTCTCTCTCTCTCTCTCTCTCTCTCTCTCTCTCTCTCTCTCTCTCTCTCTCTATATATATATATATATATTTATATCCCCAGTTTTTCTGTCTCTCTTTCTCCCCAATGCCTCTGTCTCTCTGTCTGTTTGTCATCTTTCTTTGTCAATCTATCACTCTCTGTCTCTCTCTCTCTCTCTCTCTCTCTCTCTCTCTCTCTCTCTCTCTCTCTCTCTCTCTCTCTCTCTCTCTCTCTCTCTCATTTTAATTATTCACATTATGACTGTCACATCATTTACATTTCTGTCACTAATTCTGATATAATGATACACTATATTTATAAATTGTTGACAGTGTCATGCACCAAGTCTCTTCAGTCTAGCTAATAGAATTGGTTTTATGTTCAATAAATTTTATAGAAATACAGCTGCAGACAAAAATCAGTAAAAGTTATTGTAATAGTTTCCCTTAGGACTCTCATTTCATCTGTTGTCTTCCGTGAAATGTGAATCATCTCACTGTCTGAATAATGTCCAAAAGTGTTCAAAAATTGCCGAGAATGAAGGACAATTCGAGAATGAAGGACAATTCTCGGGAGCTGGATAGTTTGCGAATAATTATTTGCTCGGGGACCACTGTGGGATCATTTATGTGTTACAGAAATCAGGGCTTCAGTACCTCTTGTGTGAATTTGATTGAGTGGTCAATCAAATGGTGATAGAAAATGTGGTAGAACCCAGGTTTACTTCACTTGTCTCATTGTGATGGTCATATATTCCCAGGGTCCTGGCCCCATAAAACCTAAGTTACTTAAATTTGAGATTATTGTCAACCTGGCTGGCCACTTAGCCCATCAGATTTCAGAATTTGCCAAAGTTGCCTAAATTTTTTTTAGACGAGTTATTTTTAAGATTTATGTTGCCCTGGAATATATAAATTTCAAACAGAAATGAATATTTTAGAGTATAAAATGTTTACGGTAAAACCTACATTGTGCATAGTTACTCTACATTTGACCAGGGGAAAATCTATAATGTATTGATCTGGGGATGAGTGTGTTATGCAATATTTGCAGAAAAGCAATTTAGCAAAACAGATGAAAAACATTTTGAATAAATCATTTACATGTATATTAAATTATTAATTTTTGCTCGTAGATATAGATGATGGACATGATTTAGACCATGACATGCTGAAAGGAATATACGACAGAATTAAAGCTCAAGAATTTCGCCCAGGGGCTGATCATGTGACCCAAGTGATGAAAGTCGAGCAAACCATTGTCGGCAAGAAACCTGTAAGTGTTATGTTATATATTTCAAAAGATTTTAAATGCTTCAAATTTATTTACGTTATGTGTTATTTACTAGTTGTTTTTCCTCGAAATTTTCATTTTGAATGACGAATATATATTTTGCTATTTCAGCAGTTAGCTCTGCCGCACAGAAGGCTTGTTTGCTATTGTCGACTATATGAAGTCCATGATCCGAACAAGAGAGAGAAGATAGGCTTGCATCAGCGAGAAGTGTTTCTCTTTAATGACATTATATTGGTAAGGCCCTTGACTTCTCTCTGATAAATATTTCATTTTAACTTTGTCATGACATTGTATTTATTGGTAAGCATTTGACTTTTTTTCTGCTACATTGTAAATATTTCATTTTAATTTTATCATGACATTATATTGGTAAGGCGCTGGACTTCTCTTTCATAAATATTTCATTTTAACTTTGTCATGACATTATAATGGTAAGCGTTTGACTTTTTTCTGATAAATATTTCATTTTAACTTTGTCATATGTATTCTAGGCGGAAAACGGCACCACATTGATACAGACAGGTACATGTATGTTCAACAATCATTAACATATGTAACCTGGAAGTTGTTTTCTTGTATATTAAAGGAATAAAATAATTGAAAGTAAATCTTTGTTTTTTTTTCTATTTTTTACAGGTAACAAAAATCTTTAGTAAGAAGAAAACTGGGATAACATACTCTTACAAGCAATCCTTTAGCTTATGTGGGATGCAAGTTTTACTATTTGAAACACAACGTAAGTATTAAGTTGACAGACTCTGTTAGTTATATAGGGTAAGGGCAATAAGGATGCATATGTATGTAGGGTGTGTGGGCAAATTAGGATATTTTTACAGATTATGGACAGGTGGATACTTTTATGCAAGGTATGGATAGATGGGGATAAACATATGAATTATATGGACCAATGAATACATTTATAAAGAGTGTATAGACATGGATACATTTATACAAAATATGGAAAGAGTACATAATTCTTTTGTTTAAGGAAAATGTTGGAACCCTGTATAAAGTTTGTTTAGTAAAAAAACCTTAAACTAGTTACAATACGTTCTGTAATTATGTCCTTTGTGAAGGTACATGCAATGTTTGAGTTGTATGGATAAAGGGAAGTAACCCATTTAACTGTTGGACTAAGAAAACAGGGTAATGAATGATTGTATTAAAACACCTAATATATTCGACCCAATAAGAGCTCAGAGTGCTAACAATGGGGAAAAGGGATGGGCACTTAATTATTGAGACCAATTAACAGTTAAATTGACGTGAAACAGTTTATGTTTTATTTGGCAAATTCTGGGTTGTCTGTAAAAAAAGGTGAGTAAATCTTAACTATAGGGATGGGGCACTCATATAGGCACTTATTGGATAGAATACATTAATTACAATTTCTGATGTTAATTTATATATATATGGGATATACAAATGAAGGGGAGGTAACCTACAACTCTGTGCTGGAGAATCTAACTTATTCAACAGTGACAAGAAATCAACATCTTTCTAATTTCAGATTATCCACATGGTGTACGCCTCACAAATACTTTAGACAACAAGGTGCTAATTACATTTAATGCAAGAAATGACCATGACCGCCAGAAGTTTGTCGAAGATTTAAAAGAAGCCATCTTAGAGGTAAACCCAATCAAATCCTTTAAAATTACTGAAGTTTTTCTGTGTATCATATTTTATGAAAATTTGAAGTTTTTTGTAGATCCTTTTCATTTAACTGCAAAGTTTTGACAGTAAAATGATACATTTTTGCATACAATAATAATGTTGTCATGGTGACCGATTTTCCTTTTGAAATCATTTTGCGGGAATCTGTTTTATTTTGTCATTCAACATTACAAGACCGCAGTGAAGTGAAAAAGAGTTACAATGTATTCAAAATTATTTTTTTAATATCTGATGGTAGAATATCTCTTACTAATTAAAGAAGATTGATCCTCATTCATGAATCAAACTGAACAAATACCTATATCATATCATTGGGTTTTCCTACACCATTTTTGAATCCCATTACTGGACCCATGCCAAGTGTAAAAAGGACTTGCATTTTCAAACAAATTCATCTTTTATATTCAACATATAGGGAATATGAAAATTCCAAATTCTAATGAAAACATTGTTTATTTTTTTTCTTATTTTCTCAGACACTGGACCCAAAGTTTAGGAGTTAGAAAAATCCTTGTTTCAAAGCTAGATTATATCTTGTCAGTTTTAAGGGCATTCATGCTTAAAACACACTTTTTTTTTTAGCAACTGGACATTATTTATTTAATTCAACATAAGTTCATTAATTCTTTCAGACCAACGGCATGGACCAGATTCGCCTGGATGATGAACGACATAAACACAGCGCCAATCACAATACAATCGACAGACATTATGCAAATGATGACTCACGAGTGCTAACGTATGATTTAATGAAGCCATCTGACCCCGCTATAAATAGGCTTTCAGCCCCCGAGTGTGGCGGCTTGAAGAAGCTCCCCCTTTCCAACTCTCTCACTGATCTTTGCCAAGGTATGCATGCGCATGATAGTCTTAAGTTGCATTTCTGCAAACTCCGTATTATAATTTACGAGAGCATTAGCCGGAATGATATTAGCATATATATGATAAAACTATTGATCTTTGCGGCATGGTGCTAGACATCCCGTGCAATCTCATATTCTTTCAGTTTCAATTCCACTTAAAAAGATTATAGGGAAAAAATGGAAATGATCTCGGAGAGATTAACAGGAAATAACTCATTAATATTTTTTTTCTGAAAACTACTAATATCTTATCCCTTGATGCATCAACACCTGAAAAACAATGGACTCTTCTGTAAATCAATTACTTGGACCAGTTCAAATGTGTCTTTAGGGGTGAATGAGATAATATAATAATTTCGTCTTGAAAGTAGTAATACATTGATGACATCAAATAATTATGAAGAAAATCCTTAGAAAATGTTATGTCAATACATGCTTAATCACTAACTATGTTAGTTGATTTATTTATCTGTTTATTCAATATATTTAAAAACAAATTAAACTAATATTGATGTAAATTGTAGGTAAATATAGTTACAGTAAAACCAAATAAGAATGACATTAATATATTTGAATATAATTATGGTAAAACCAAATAAGATTGATATGAATATATTATGTAAGTATAAATATGATAAAATAAAAAAAGAGTAAAATTACTGTTAAATGTCTTGAATTATATTCTTAACTGTTGGAATGAATATATCTTTTGCATTTTGCAGATTTTCACACATTCACATGTAAACAAGAAAACTAAATGTACATTTCTATCTTAATGGAGTTTGCAGTTCCTTTCTGACTTTCTTTTAAATTTTGTTTGAATATGGACAACAGCTTATAATGTTCCTTGTTTGCACCATCAAAATAATTGCTTTATTTCCCACACATATTCCCACAAATTCTGAGGCTTTTTTTAATGAAAAATTTCAGTTGAGTCATTGTGCAGTTTTTTTCTTATTTTACTCTACATTTTTGCTGAAAAAATTATTTCTTGTATTTTTTTTTTTATTTGCCATGTATGATTATCATTTATTTTGCATGGAAGAGAGGTCATATTTAGCAATACATGTACATGTATAAACTTTCTTTTCTTTTCCTTGCATCTGTGATAAATATATTTCAGTTTTTTAGATTTGCAGTGAGATAGAGTAGGATTAATTTACATAAGAAGTATTTCTACCTTCATATATTTTTGGTAACTTTTTAGATTTTTAATAGTGAATAATGATAGTTTTGTAAAATTTCATCATCTTATTTTTCAAATTGTAAGATATTAAAAATTATGGCAATATTTAGTGCTATTTTTTTAAAAAAAATGTTAAAATCAAGAGAGAGAACTAATTCAAAACATTTTTCTTGTTAGATTTAAATGTCTATACAATAATTGGTAGCAAGTTTAGTAACAAAAGGAGATAACTCAGAAAAATTTATGGCATGATTTGTTTTTATGAAGGAAGGTAACTCATATCTTGCTCTAGCTGTTCGTATCCCACATTGCTTATCTCCCTTTTTATTGCAGCTCAAGGGATGAGGAGAGGTAGTAGTGGAGGATCTCTTGACAGTGGAGTCGTAAGTTTCTCATCATTTCTTATTATCTTATCTTGTCTTATCTTAGCTTATTTTACCTGATCTTAACTGAAGCATTTTCAGGTTGGAAAATCTTTCCGATAGATTCAGTTATCTTCAAATCAGGGACCAATGTCACCAGATATTTCTTCAAAAGCATGATGATCTTTGTCTTTATGTACATTTACAATACAAAAATGTTCAGTCACCGCATAAATTCCATGTTTTCTTCTTAAAATCATAGACTCGAGTATTGTGTAAATTTGGTGATTTTTAGCCCTTATTTTGGAAGGTCATTGGCCTTTCTCTTGATACAAACACGAGTCTCTTCTCCAACAATAAGTACAGCAATAGCATGGTGTAACCTAAGAATAAATTGAAACTTGTATATAACAACCTCCTTAAGGACACAAGAAAACCAGTCTTTATAGGGAGGTGGTCTTTATATAGAGGTTGATTTGTACACATATTGTACTTTTGGGGACAGTCTTTGTGATCAGGTGGTCTTTACACACAGGTGGTTGCTAAAGCAAGTTTTACTGTACTTATTGAGTGTAAAACACCATTAAAACTAGTAACAATACTAGGGATGCCAACCTCTCTATTATGGGCGAAGTTTCTTCGTTTTTTGTATTTAAACCCATGCCTCTGATTTCCTATTTAATTCTACGATTTTTAAAAAAAAAAAATCTGGGTCATTTTTTTCATGAGTTAGAAATTGCATATACACTAATTTAAGCCATGAGAATGCATCTATGAGCACCTGATTTTCAAAATTTTCCAGGGGACCCTTGGCAGGCTCTCACTTTTGGCACAAGCATTAAGACTCTGTTTTTCAATTAAATAAAGTTGGTATCTCTACAAGACTTCCAGCCAGGGACCCTTAGCATCTTTAGCCGTAGAAAAAAGTTTTGAGTTTACTAATAAATTGAAAGGATAGAAAAATATTTACATCAGAAAGTGTCTTTCTAGAAACAGCAGATGTCTCCAGGCAACAATGCAATAAAAAAATATTTGACCTTAAAACATTGTTGGTAAACAATATAATAAGAAGCAATATACAAATAGAGTGCCCCCCCCCCCCCAAAAAAAAATCCCACAGTTACAAATTCTTTCACTCATCTATTCAATGCTTAGGAATTTAATCTGAAATATTCTGCTTTTAAACTAAATAATATGCAGGATAAAGCTTGGTTAACATAATTTAATTCGACTTTTGACCCTATATTGACTGTTAAAAGAATATTTGAATCCAGTAAAATTGATCAAAATGAATTTAACCAAATATTTACTTTTGTTTTTCAGGCCTCGGGAGGTTCAGGCGGGGTGAATGGCAGTGGTGAATCCATACCAACACAAACCAGCCAATCAAGTTTACATTCTCGAGGGTCACCGGCTGCATATCCTGGGACCAGAGGTCAAAAGGTTAAGAAGTCAACTATAAGTTTGAAAAAGGGACTGCCTGAAGGAACAGAGGTGTGAAGGATATTGTCGCATTATACAGACGGTTTATACCATCTCGCAATATTGCTGTGATATTGATTGGAAGGGATGTACTTCCAGGAAAATATAATACGGAAAGAAAATATAATGAGAGGAAACACACTTGCCAGATTTCTATGTTTAAAGTTGATACTTGTCTCACTTCTCTGACGACACAGGTGGAACTTACGAGATGAATATTCTGTGATGAACTTGAATGAATTTTTTTTTATTAATTTATTTCTCTATGTTACCAGTGCTGGACTGCTTGTAGGACAATGTAAATTAGATTTCTCAAGTACACTTTTGTGTTTGCCTCGCTATACGAGGATGTCGACGAGATGTCCAGGATAAGATATACAAGGTGATACTGCTGGTCAGTACGTCATTATTTATTTAGCGAGTGAAGGACTTTAAATTGCCATTTGTTTACATTCAGGTAGATCATGTGTGTCGTGAAATATATCTGTGTAACTTCTGTTGAAATTATGCAAGTTGAGCAGTTAGAGGAAATGTACAGAGATGTCACAAGAAACTGACATAATGTAATTAATATAACACTGATGATCCATACATTTTCAAATATCTTATTCATATACTTTTTCTTGCAATTCTTCCGTCTTAAACATGTTCTCCTTGACATTAGTAATAATTTTTACTTCATGAAATCAGTAGAAATTTTTCAAATCCATTTTTAGCCTGTACAACAGGACATACTGTGTAACATATCTGTTTGTCAGCCTTGTAGCAAAATTTTGCATCGGACATTTGGTGGCTCTCGGTACCGAGTCTGAAGGAAATCAGATGCGTGATGTGTGCTTCCCTAAAATGGATGTTTCCACTGTTAGTCAAGCATTATTGCATACATTGTATTACATGAAAAGTGTGTGTAGATCACAAACAGAATACATTTTCAATACAGATTTTTTTTCTTATAAGAGCAATAATAGAGGAATTATATTTGGTATATATTTACCACTCTATTCTGAAAACAAGATTTTTTTTCTGCATGAAATTTTCCTGAAATTCCTTGGTGTTGTAGAAGTACCGGTATTGAGCTTAGAATCATCCAACTCCATTTAATTCTCTCTACAGAAATTTTTCATAATATTTCCAGTGCTGACACGAATAAAAACCATACACAAAATAAATGTTGTTGCTTGGCAACATACAATTTTTATTAAAGTCTGCTAGGATAAGATGTAAAATGAAACCATTACCTCTTCATTGCTACACTGATCAGTTTGTCGCTGTTCACCACTAATTTAGTGGTTTAAAAACATGATTCACCGATTTCACTCCCGGAGAAAGATGAAATGAAAACTTAAGACTATTAAGTATAGGGTGTAATTATTAAATTGATCTTATTTATTCCTATCAAATATCAATTTTTGTCTCATCTCCCAGACCATAACGCTGTACTTCTTTGTGGATTTTATTATTCAGACATATTATCAAAGGGAAATAACCCTGTAACAAGATTTTTTTTTCTTGACTAGTACAGGACTTCCTTGTCAAGTTTTACCTATTATTTATTAAAAAAAAAATTAATTATATGCAAGGCATGTTTTTTCTACAAAACTATACATATATCAAGTTTATGTATTTGATGTATACATTTTTATGTTTGTGGGGAATAGATTACAAATAAATGGTGCAACATGGAGTTATACACAATGTTATTTTTATGTTATAAGATACAAGTAAAACATAATCCACTCATAAGCTATTGTTATGTGTACAACAGAATACCAAAAAAATCCATTCATATTTTTGTAGATATCATGTAATTTTTTGTTTTGTTGGAACTTTTGTTAAACAGATATGTTAGATCTTGTTAGAAATAAAACGCTGGAATTTAAATGTTTGTGTGTGTGTGTGTGTGAGAGAGAAAGAGAGAGAGAGAGAGAGGGAGAGAGAGAGATTGAGAGAGAGAGAGAGAAAGAGAAAGATTGAGATAGATAGATGGTTAAAGGACCAGATTATCATCAAAACTTCATCTCCACATACTATACAGGGTGTTACCAAAGACAGCCCAGCAATATATGACATTTGTATTTTGTCAGTATTCTTATGTCCATGTATCATGGGAAAATACGAATGTAAAAATGTAATTCTTAAGGTACTTTGAAATAAAGTAGAGAAATAATTACACTCTCTTTGTTTATCTTGTTTTATAAGATGTTTCTCTGTATTCTGAAGCCTATTTCTGTGCTGGATAGCAATTAGAAAGGAAGTGATTTATAATATCAGATGAATCAAGTTTCTTATTCATGTAAAGGTCATTTTTCTTTTGTCCAGAGCATATTTTGCACACCACAAAACATTGTCATAAAACCACGGTCCGGAATCGGTATGGTCTTTTCTATCTGTGGTCTCATGTGACCGAAATCTCTCGTAGATAATCAATATTTATAAGGTGTAGGCGTTGTCCAAATTATCCAATCACAGTAGTTTTGATCGACAACGAAGTTATCGCATAGTCTGTGGATTCATTACAATTCTGAAATTGTTTAAACGCCTCGATCTGATTGGTTGACGAATGCAAGCACCATTTACTCACATTGGCTGAGGCTTCATGAGTAATAAAAATATATACGAGAGATTTTGGTCACATGAGACTACAGTTAGGTAAGAGCATAGCATAGCGATTCCAGACTGGTTTTACGATGATGACCACAAGAGGAAGTGTTACCATTTACTAGTAGTTAAAAGTTCTTGAAAGTCCACCATCTTCATATTTTCTAACTCATACCAACATTTCCATCTTAGAAAAACCCTATCACATTTTATTAATTATGATTAATTATGGTACTCTTGTTGAAATGACTTTTAACACATTTAATATTATAAAAGCTTGTTAAGAGTTCAATGGTTGTCTTACAAGCAGAGGGTTTCAGGTTCAAGTCCCACATGGGTTACGTGGCATCCGAGATATCTTGACGTAAATAAATACTTTTTTGTCCTCAAGTGCCCCGTGTTACAGATGAATGTTCATGAGTCAATTAATGGCCACCTGTCGCTTGCTAAAAATATATGTCTACTTGAATGCAAGGGGTGTTCAAGTGTGAAAGTACATTACGATAAACAAAAGGAGCACAAAAAGATATAAGTTGATAGTATGCATTAAAAAAGAAATGATATTCTGGAATAATTTGAACCTTGAAATAAACATGTTAAATAAGATAAGTGTATAGTGCTGAATCCATTCATCATAATCATATTGTATTACTGTTATTTTTTATACAGTAACCTGTCTTGAGAAACTGATAAAAACTAACCTGTAACCACTCTCTGAGCACCACTTGGCTAAGTAATCCTTTAAATTAAATATCTTTTGAGAGACCACATATGAGGGTTGGTCTCTCAAGACAAGTTCCACTGTATAGTCAATTTCAGTAGGCTAAATATTTAAAGTTTTGTTTACTCATCAGAAACACTTATGAATCTGAATATTATATAGTTGTAGTTATAATCTCTGCAAATATCATTTGGGTTCCTTAAGACTGATTCTGGATCATTATAAGTATTTCAACACACCCAAAACTATTTCTAGATGAAACCCTAATCAGTGTGTTGCACCTGGGCTCAATTGCACTCATGTAGGGTACCGTCATTCAAAAGCTTGTGGCCTCCATGGATGAGTGGTTAGAGTATTACACTTTAAATCATGAAAACTCACTTCCTGTCCACGCAGTTTTGAGTCCCGCTGGAACCTAAGCTGATTTTTGTGAGACAGTTCGCCAGTTTACTTGTGGAAGGCCGGTGGTTTCTTCCCGGGTACATTGTAACCGAGTTCTATCCTCCACCATTAAAAACTTGCCTCCACCATATAATTGAAAAATTGCTGAGTGTGGCATAAAACAACGTGTTCAAAACTAAAAAAAATTCAAAAGCTCTCCAAATTTGTCAAATGAAAAGATTACCACCATGTAATAATGCAATTCTGTCTTAAATCTTGGTGAACATCGACTAATACTGCCTAGGCCTCTGCTGGTACTTGAACCTGGGACCCTGTTACAAATTGAGCTAAAGGGGAAACCCTAATAGCTTGTACATGTGTATTAGTAGAATTATATGTACTATATAAAGAACACTTCCATATTAGGGTATGGAAAGGTAAAAATAATACAAGCATCACTTATCATTTGGAAATCAGATTTACCCTTCATATATATACATAATATATACAATGAAATTCTGGTTTATTTGAAATGATTTTGAATCCCCAACCAAATTTCTTTAAACTTTTATAACATGGTTATTTTATAAACGGTTTATTTGGAAGAAAAATCCCTTCCCCCTTTATCTGGGTTTGTCTGTTTATGTTTAAAGTTTTGATTTTATATCATACAATAGATACAAAAAATATGACTGAAATTTTGGTTTCCAATACAAACAACAATATCACACCAAGTTTAGAGCTAATTAAAAAAAAAATGGGAAGACGGCACTTCTGTAAAAATGACCGATAATTAAAGAGGTCAGTTGACAAGTATAAATCATTTTTGTAGAATGTCGAGATTGTGGCCCATAAGAGTTACAGCTTCATCTGCTTTTATTCTATGATCAATACATATAAGTCAATGATATGAAGTTTCTGAATTATCCTACAAGTTTGACCCCTCTCATACTGATGTCAGTCAAAATACAATGTAAGTAGAAGTTGCGTTTATACTAAATTTTTATTCCATAATTCAAGTTTGAGTTTATACCCAAATCATGCCCAGTAAAAAATTATTATTATTCACACTTTTCCCTGAAAAAATCTCTATTTTGAGGTACCAGACACAACAATCTCACATGTTCAGTGTTTTGATACTCGTCCATAATTTTGCAGTTGGACAAATGATAAGCACAAGGTATCTTTTGGCCATCTATTTTCACGCATACCAATAATTGTTCATCTTGGTTTCTTGTACTCAGTTTTTTGCTATTTCCAGATGATAAAAACATTCTTAAAATGGAAAATTTGTATTTATTTTTCATTGTTTTAAAATTGCAAGGATGAGAAAGACTCTATGACATTTGTTTGAATGATATTTTATGCCACATTAAACAATTTTGAAGTAATATGGTGGAGGCCACTTTTTAATTTTGAATTACACTGTATCCAGGAAAAAAACACCAGCCTTACACAAGTAAACTGGCAAACTTTCTCACAAAATTGGCTTAGGTTTTTGATTTTGATTTTTGTTTTATGCCACACTCAACAATTTTTCAGTCATATGATGGCGTCCAGTTTTTATTGGTGGAGGAGAAACCCGGTTACCCGGGTAAAGACCACCGACCTTCTGCAAGAAAACTGGCAAACTTTCCCACTTAATTCGAAATGACCCTAGCGGGATTCGAATTAGAGGTGAGAGGCCTTGTGATTTAAAGCGCAATGCTCTAACCACTCGGCCACGGAGCCCCCCTAAATTGGCTTAGGTTTCAGCTGACAGACATAACACTCATTAGCGTAAACCTGAAAATTTTTACCCTGTTGACTTTTTTTGTAGTTCTTTGCGTGCCTAACATTTTTACTTCTTTCACTTTCTATCTATTATACCTTGTGAGATAATGACCAAAAACTGTTAAAAGCATGAAAAATCAACATAAAAGGGGAAATAACTCCCATTAGCGTAAACCTGACACTTTCTACCTTGTTGACTTTTTTGTAGATATTTGCGTGCCTAACATTTTTACTTCTTTCACTCTCTATCTATTATACTTTGTGAGATAATGACCAAAAACTGTTAAAAGCATGAAAAATCAACATAAAATCTCCCATTAGCGTAAACCTGACACTTTCTACCTTGTTGACTTTTTTGTAGATCTTTGCGTCTCAAACATTTTTGCTTCTTTCACTTTCTATCTATTATACTTTGTGAGATAACGACCAAAAACTGTTAAAAGCATGAAAAAAATCAACATAAAAGGGGAAACAACTCCCATTAGCGTAAACCTGACACTTAGTTGACTTTTTTGTAGATCTTTGACAAACATTTTTGCTTCCTTCACTTTCTATCTATTATACTTTGTGAGATGACCAAAAACTTTTTTGAAAAATCAACATAAAAGGGGAAATAACTTTAGCGTCCTGACACTTTCAACCTTGTTGACTTTTTTGTAGATCTTTGCGTCTCAAACATTTTTGCTTCTTTCACTTTCTATCTATTATACTTTGTGAGATAACGACCAAAAACTGTTAAAAGCATGAAAAATCAACATAAAAGGGGAAATAACTCCCATTAGCGTAAACCTGACACTTTCTACCTTGTTGACTTTATTGTAGATCTTTGCGTTTCAAACATTTTTGCTTCTTTCACTTTCTCTATATCTATTATACTTTTTAAGATAATGACCAAAACTGTTAAAAACATGAAAAATTATCATAAAAGGAGAAATAACATCCATAAGCATTGACATAAAAATGTTCACTAAATAAAAAAAATTGGTAGATCTTTCCTAGCCATCATTTTAAGGTAACGTTTTTTTTATTCCTTGTACTTATAATAATGGAGATACATATTTATATATTTATAAAAAAAAAATCTACAGATTCATTTGTTCTATTTTTAGCAATATCGGCCATTTTTGGTCCTAGCCCCTTTTTTCCCCACAGTTATGTGGCTTTGCATGGGGATACTGCATAACAAGTTTGATTCAAATTGGTCCAATAGTTTTTGAGTAGTAGTTGAAGATGTCAAAAATTTAACAAAAAATTTATTCATATTTTCTGTTTATTTAGGTGCCCGAGACCTTGATATTTGACCCAATGACATTGAAATTTTGTCCAAATGATCCTAAGATAATTCCTAACAACTTCTCAATAAATCTTAGTACATTGTATAAAAAAAATCAATCAGTTATGAGTTATAAAGGTATTGGTAGAAAAACTGTACCCTATGTTACAGAAGTGTCCCCTAGTGTGAAAGTCCTCTGACCATTGGTTCATGAGAAGAAGATTTTAAAAGATGTACCAAGATTTGACCCTTTTTAGAGCCCCTATAAGTCGTAGCCTTTTTCTTGTTGCAAACTTGAAGCTCATTTTCAGGACAAAGCTCCCTGCCAAATTTGGTTGAAATCTGCCCAGTGGTTCTTGAGAAGAAGATGTTTAAATGGAAAAGTTAGCCAACGGACAACGATGGACAATGGTCATTTGGCCATAGCAATAGCTCACTTGGCCCTTAGAGTTAAAAAACAAAGTCCAAAGTCTATTTATACAAAAATTTATTCTCTACATTTGATGTAAAAGCTACAATAAATAACTCTACATATACAAAATATTCATCATGTAAATAATGATATAAGCTATTACTATTAAACTAGAATTGATAGTACACCTCCGGTCTTCATGGAACGTAAGCATATGTTTTAATCCTCGGTGGAACTTTAATCCTCGGTGGAACTTTAGCATGTTTAGAATTGCTCGAGATACAATATACATGTATACCTGGACCATACATTTATGGTGTATAGTCATGTACAAAATAAAGATCTGCCATCTTTTACTTGAAAAAAAAAAGACATAAGTAGTATTTCTCATACACCGTACACCTGGAAATGTTCGTCTTTTTACGACAGAAAACAAACACCCCGACTGAAATTCCCCCTAATTCACCATATTGTCATGGAAGTCGCATATATCCATGTTGAACTCATCAACCCCTGTGGTTACATTTAGACTGACCCAAATCAATAAATAGTATGGTCTACGATGAAAGCTCAGCAATATACATAGAGATTATTATAAGGAAGCGTCTCGTTTGATCTGATGATCTGACCCTGTCAACAAGATGTGATCCGGCTCTTAGGATTAAGTTACTGTTATATGATAAATTTATTATATACCCATCCATAATAAACTAATCAATTAGATACAAATGTGTCACGCTGTAAAATATGGATTTGTTTACATTGAGCTTAGTAACTTCCAGCACTGTTGCTATGGGGGAAGTAGGTCGCACAAGAAAATATCAAACTGAATTCTGAATACTACACTCCTTTATTCTGAGATTGGATTCTGCCATTTTTTGAAATGTGCGAGTTTAATTGTGACAACAGGGGTAAATGAGATAAATTAGCTACCTTGATAATTTTGCTTTCATTTTAATTCCCCCCTCTCACCTAAGGGCAAAAATGGCAAAAAAAAAAAAAAAATTAGACAGGGGTGAAAATTTCCAGGTACACAGCATTTCTATGATAACAATATCGTCAAGTCAAATGTTAAAAGAATGTAAAAGAGGGACAGAGAGATGAACTTACATAAATACCATCTAAGCTTACAGCCAAATATAGGGTAATTTTTTTTATTTGCTGCCAGTAAGCATCCCCCTAAACGAAAACATTGATAAAATAAAAAGTTATTTATACCTTTGCACAACAACAAAAGCCAAAATTACATCAGATTCCTATAAAGGATAATATAAAAGACTCAACGTTCACATTTTGTAGTAAAACAATGTCTCATTCCTTGAAGAAACGGACTGTATGATTAAATTCTATCAATATCACTGCTGGAAAAAAAAATTGTAACTATGACGACAGTCGCAGATCAAAGCAATTTTGAGAGGAGAACATTTCCTGATCTTCAAAGTTACCAGAAGGCCTTTGATTTTGTTAATATCATATCCAGCAAGTTTTCAGATCTGGCCCATATCCAGTATCACAGACTTAAATTTGGATAGCAGTAATGTTCATATTATAAATGCTTCAAGTCATTTTCAATTCCATACATCTTAGATTTAAGATTTTTCAGTTCTCCAACCAATTTTTTAGATCTCCCTGCAGTTGCTCGCACATTTTTCAAAATTTGCATATCTAGATCACCTGGACGTTTGAGATCCATATCTTCGGCAAATCCCATGGTAACCTATGAAATACATAAAACATGGGAGGTAACTCAAAATTAAGACTTATAATGACAAAATGTTTATTCTTTTTTGTTTTTAACCCTTTCACCCCTGAATATCTAGATAGAATACTCTTTTCCATTGTTTAGACCAGTCTATTATGGTCTGTAGGGTTGAAAGGGTTAATCTTATATCCAATTTCAAATATGACAAGAGCCGGCCTTGCTCAGTCGGTAGCGCGTTCGACTCTTGATTGTAAGGTCGTGAATTCAAGTTCAGCCAACAGCGGGTTGGTTTCCTGTCCTTCGGATGAGACAGTAAAAACCGAGGTCCCATGTCACAGTAGGTGTCAGCATGTTAAAGAATCCTCACTGCTCAATGGCCGTAAGTGCCAAGCATAGGCCAAAATTTGAAGCCCTTCACCAGCATTTGGTGACATCTCCATATGAGTGAAACATTTTTGAGTGGGACGTTAAACAACAATAAACAAATAAACAATCAAATATGACAAGGTTCTTTATAATTATTCATAAAAGAAAGATATCATTCTAGATATTTAATTGATATATATAATAAAATAAATAAATTCTCAGAAAATAAACAAAATACAATAAAACCTCTTTTATAATAAATGACCCTGTTTCATTGGCTACCTAACCAAGGTCCGTGTCACACTAGGTGTCAGGACATTAATGAACCCTCACTGCTCAATGGCCGTAAGTGCCTAGCATAGGCCAAAATTTTAAGCCCTTCACCGGCATTTGGTGAAGTCTCCATTTAAGTGAAAGATTCTTGTGTGGGACATTAAACAACAATACAACAACAACAACAACATTGGCCACCTCACTTAACAACACCATTTTTGAATATCCACTTTTTCCTATAATTTCATTTAATGTCCCCCTCAACCTATTGCCGAACCCCTTAATAATGCCAAATTTTGTCTAAAACAAATGGTGGTAGTATAATGAGGCTTTATTGTACATGTAGATGAAAAATAAGACATATAATTAAAAACCAATTATAATCAGCACCAGGTATTTATTCATATTACACAATGCCTCGTTAAAAAAAAGATGTAAAAAAAAAAAACAGCAACCACCAATCATCAATGTAAATAAATGACTGAGCAAGAACAGAGAGTATTTTATAACAAAGGTTTTAATTTTAGAAGATAAAGAGATTCTAAAAAATTGTTAAGATACAAAACTTTAATTTTCCCTATTTTTATCATCATTGTGACGATAAAATGCCAAAAGTTTTATATATCTCACCTTGTATAACTGTCTTTCGACATCTTTTAACCTAGATCTGAGGTTTTTAATATCATTTTTGAAGCCTTCCACCTCTAGATTCCGTCTCCTCTCTAAGTCTTGATACCTCTGGTTCATGAGTTGTAGTCTCTTAGTCATCTTATCACTTCGGCCCTGGATAATACACAAAAAGTATATGACAGCGGCCAGCTTACAATAGCAAAGCAGAATACACAGGTACAATGTACCTGTACTTACAAAATACTGTATACCTGGAAATTTTAATTTACGTCCTTCAATGAGAGGGGGAATTTAAAATGAAAGTAAAGTAACTGAAGCATAGATATTTTTTTATATATTTTTTTGTTTTGTTTTACGCCATACTCAACAATCTTGCAGTCATATGATGGCGTCCGGTCACCCGGTGATCATCCGCAAGAAAACTGGCAAACTTTCTCACTTAATTCGAAATGACCCTAGCGGGATTCGAACCAGAGGTGAGAGGCCTTGTGATTTAAAGCGCAATGCTCTAACCACTCGGCCATGGAGGCCCCCTGAAGCATAGATATATATATATATATATATATATATATATATATATATATATATATATATATACACACTGTCCACAAGAATATAGTGATTAAGTTCAAATATATGATGGGGTAAATATGTTTTCTGTCCTGAAAGGGAGTCTTGATTTGTACTGCAAGAATCACTCAAACAATATCATGACAATGGTAATTTCAACCACCATTGGTGAAAAAAACTTCTTTTGGTTGAAAAATTATTTACCATGTATATAATCAAACAAAAGACCAATAGGTCACATCGCTCACCTGAACTCCTTGGGAGTGGAGGAGTCTTAAAAATGAAAACGACAAAGCCAGGAAAGATGTAAAAAACATGTCAAAAATTAAATTTTCCAATTTATTCCAAAAACAGGAAATTGAATCATGCATCCATGTAAATCACTCAGATGCAATTAGTTTTTCAATCCATGCAGCAGTTCTGGAGAAGATTTTCAAAGAGGGGTACCCTCTGAGACCTATTTTGCTTACCCTGGATCCACCTCTGAGTTGATTTGGTCAAATCAACATAAACTTGGTAGGTACCAGGTACTTGCTTTTTTTTATCCTTCAGCGGATTTGAAGAACAAATGTGTGAAAAAATGCCCCTCAAAATGTGAACAATCTTTTTGCAATTTAAAAAATTCATAAAAAAATTCAAAAATTAATTTTGGCAAAATTCTTTCACAAAACCATTTCTCTACCTAATTTATGTGAAACACATTAAATTAATGCATCCTGATTAATAAATGGGGAAAAAATAAAAGAAATGATACAAAAATGAATGACAATGCGTAAAAAGATGTCAAAAACCCGTCAAAAATTTATTTTCCGATTTCTATGAAATTAACAAACTTGAAACATACATCTATGTAGATCACTCAGATACAATTAGTTTTTCAATCCATGCAGAAGTTCTGGAGGAGAAGATTTCTAAACAGGGTACCCCCTGGGGTCTCTTTTGACCCACCATGGATCCACCCCTTGGTTGATCTGTCCGAAATGAACAAACTTGTTAAAGGACCTTGAGTACTTGCTTCCTATAAAATTTCATCAAAATCCCTTCTGAGGTTTTGGAGAAGAAGTCAAATATGTGAACAATTATCCCCTCCCCCTTCATTTTTTCAGTCTTAAAAAATTCATAAAAAATTCAAAAAGTTAAATTTCAGCAAAATAGTTCCAGGAAAGCATTTATCTACCAAACTACAGGTAAAAAAAAATAAAATGAAGGCATCATAATGAATAAAAAGGGGAGAAAATAAAAGAAATCATACAAAAATGAATAAAAATTACAAAGTCTAAAAAGACGTCAAAACGTATCAAAAATTTATTTTCTGATTTCTACGACATTAACAAACTTGAATCATACATCTATGTAGATCACTCCGATACAATTAGTTTTTCAATCCATGCAGCAGTTCTGGAAGAGAAGATTTCTAAAGAGGGGTACCCCCTGGGGCCTTTTTTGCCCCACTCTGGATACATCCCTGGGCCAATCTGGCCTAAATGAACAAACTTGGTAGAGGACCTTGAGTACTTGCTTCTTATAAAGTTTCATCAAAATCCCTTCAGCGGTGAAAGTTAAAGGACAGATGACGGACAAAAGGCGATCAGGTGATCTAAAAATATCATAAGATTTTCTTCATTTTTAAAGGTTTACAAGGGATTAAAACTTTTCTACAGGTTAACTAAGATACACAACAAATTCAAGGGTTTTCTCAAGATGTGTGTAACCCCTGGGTATGTTGAAAGAGCACCTCTGAATGACAGTGGTTCTACACTATAATATCAGAGAAGAGAACACTGAAAGGAGAAAATAGAAGAAAATGACACTTATGTAGACTTTTAACATGGAAAATAAATATTAAACATTGCAGTAAAACTTTCACAAAATGAACGAATTACTCATTTTGGAGGAAAATTCTCACCTCTGTTTTTTTTTTTTTTTTGTATCACAAATAAATCAACTTACTTTGAATATTTCTCTGGTGACATCACCTTCTTCTCTGATTCTGGACAACTCATCTTCTAGCTGTATAACTTGTTCTCTGTACATTTCTGCTAACTTCTGTGACTGTGTGAGCTGGTATTCCAGAGACTGAGGACAGAACAAAAACAAAATGAGAACACAAAAGTGCTTCATTATAATACAATGTATTTACTATGAAACAGGTAGCTCCCTGTATTTATCAACCTGAGAACAGAACACAAAAGTGCTTCCTTATAATTCAATGTATTAACTTTGAAACAGGTAGCTCCCTGTATTTATCGACCTGAGAACAGAACACAAAAGTGCTTCATTATAAATCAATGTATTAACTTTGAAACAGGTAGCTCCCTGTATTTATCGACCTGAGAATAAAAACAAAATGAGAAAAGTGCTTCATTATATAAATACAATGTATTAACTTTATCAAATTGAGAATATCTATTATTCACTTAGCCATAATGCTGGATGAACATATATTTTCAAGGGTCCTTAATTACCGGAGGCATCCTGCAGTAAAACTTCATTATAATGCCCCTTGTTTCATTTGCCACCTCGTTTAACCCCATAATTTTTTAAAGTCCACTTTTCCAATTTTTCCTATGATTTCATTTAAGGTTTCCCTCAACCTATTGCCAAAAGAGAAACCTTAAATGCCAATTTGTTTCTAGACAAATGGCGGCAGTATAACAACGTTTCACTGTATTTCAAAGTCTGTAATTATTTTATCACGTAAGTCGTGCTGCATATAAAAATATTCTAGCCTACTCTGGAATAGCTATCGGATTGTATCCTGAAGACCAATAAACAAATATTCTTCTGCCAGCAGTAAGGTCATGGTTTAAACCTAACCAATATTTTCAGTCACCATGCTGGCTCCTAAATATTTTAACATATGGACACCTGACTACTGTAAATCACTTATATTTTATGACAATGTTATTTTGCATATTCAACTTTTCAGGGTTGTTTGCAAAAACAGACGACAGGGGTTGATGAGGTAAGGTATGTTTTCCCATAGTGTCTGACTTACCAAGTCTCTGACTCACCAAGTATAGGCCACAGGGGTTGATCAGGTAAGGTAAGTTTTCCTGTAGTTTCTGACTTACCTAGTCTCTGACTCACCAAGTACAGACAACAGGGGTTGATCAGGTAAGGTAAGTTTTCCTGTAGTTTCTGACTTACCAAGTCTCTGACTCACCAAGTACAGACAACAGGGGTTGATTAGGTAAGGTAAGTTTTCCTGTAGTTTCTGACTTACCAAGTCTCTGAGTCACCAAGTACAGACAACAAGGGTTGATCAGGTAAGGTAAGTTTTCCTGTAGTTTCTGACTTACCAAGTCTCTGACTCACCAAGTACAGACCACAGGGGTTGATCAGGTAAGGTAAGTTTTCCTGTAGTTTCTGACTTACCAAGTCTCTGACCCACCAAGTATTGACCACAGGAGTTGATCAGGTAAGGTAAGCTTTCCCGTAGTCTCTGACTCACCAAGTATTGACCACAGACACATGACATACTCTCTAATTTACCTCATTAAATTTTACTGCGTTGAACTGCTAATATAAATAAATAATCATACTTTTATCTCCTCTGCCTGATGAACTCGATCCATCGTTGTTCCGTCAGACATATTTAGAATAGAATCACGTTCTGGATGAAGCTGTTGTTTACAATGGTCATAGTCTCTTAAGATCTGATCTTTTTCTGCCATCCACTGCCTCTCATTTGATCGACCCTGATAGCGAAGTTCCAGAAAATCTTTTGTACTTTCGTACAAAAGGTCTTGAGTTTTGTGTAGTCTAAACAACAAAAAAGAACATCAATGATTAGTTTTCTACTTACGTTTCTATACTGTTACATTTACTTTCCGTATCAACAGGTAAAAGTTTATAGAAGACTACATTTTGTACATTATATCACACAGGTTTCATTTTTATCTATTGAACAAAGCAAAGAGATTTTATTTGATTGATTTTTTAGTATTAAAACATAGGCTATAATGTCTGACTTAAATAACATAGCGGGGTGGAGTAACCTTTTGATTATCATACAGTCGACTCTACTCACTTTTCAGTTATGACTGGCTTCATGGGTAAAATGTTTTATTTTCCACTGGATACTTGTATGTATGGTGACAGTAAGAAAAATGACCCTTACCAGTGTAATTTTAATGTTGTTATGCTTTAATACCCAAACTTTAAACTCTCCCGGGTAAAGAAAGGGTTCAACGTGACTCCACCCCTCCAGAATCATCATATGGATTTTACCATACATGTACTATTTTATCATGCTTTTCTCAATTCTACAGATTTCACAAGCTGACGGGGAAGTGCCAAAAATACAGACCTATGCTACGTCAATAAAGTGAGGACTTATCAGTGTGAAACAGTCACTATCCATGTCTGAGGTATGACCTTGACAGGAACAGTCATTATAGGTGTACCAATATAAGTTGGTACATATTTTATACCTGCATATACGATAAGTCTGAAGTCATTATAGGTCTACCAATAAAGTTGGTACATGTTTTATGCCTGTATATTCGGTAAGTCTGAAGTCATTATAGGTCTACCAATAAAGTTGGTACATATTTTATACCTGTATATTCGGTAAGTCTGAAGTCATTATAGGTCTACCAATATAAGTTGGTACATATTTTATGCCTGTATATTCGGTAAGTCTGAAGTCATTATAGGTCTACCAATATAAGTTGGTACATATTTTATACCTGTATATACAGTAAGTCTGAAGTCATTATAGGTCTACCAATAAAGTTGGTACATATTTTATACCTGTATATTCGGTAAGTCTGAAGTCATTATAGGTCTACCAATATAAGTTGGTACATATTTTATGCCTGTATATTCGGTAAGTCTGAAGTCATTATAGGTCTACCAATATAAGTTGGTACATATTTTATACCTGTATATACAGTAAGTCTGAAGTCATTATAGGTGTACCAATATAAGTTGGTACATATTTTATACCTGTATATTCGGTAAGTCTGAAGTATGATCTTGTCAGGAACAGTCATTATAGGTCTACCAATATAAGTCGGTACATATTTTATACCTGTATATTCGGTAAGTCTGAAGTCATTATAGGTCTACCAATATAAGTTGGTACATATTTTATACCTGTATATACGGTAAGTCTGAAGTCTGTTCTTGTCAGGAACAGTCATTATAGGTCTACCAATATAAGATGGTACATGTTTACAAACACATTCAGTCTCATTTTAGAAGTCTGAGTAGTGTTTTATACAACACTCAACAATTTCTAAGTCAAATGATGTGGCCAGTATTTAATGGTGGAGAAAACCTGGTTACCTGGGAAGCGGCCTTCGGCAAGTAAACTAGGAAACTTTTTGACAAAAATCAGCTAAGGTACCAGCAGGGTTCGAACCTGTTTCTGACCAGAAGTGACAGACATCATGATTCAAAGCAAGCTGCTGTAACTACTCGACCACACTAATCTAAATCAATCCATAACAAGGATGACAGGTTTTTGACACAAAAATATTAAACCTCTAGTGTTGAATTTGAACAACCCTATTTTTGGAAATTTGACAGATTTTTTTTAGATTTTGAAAGAACCTTGTACCTGTATATAAGTCTGAAGTCTGATCTGACCAGGAACAGTCATTACCTGTATTTTAGTCTGAAGTCTGACCTGACCTCAAACAGTCATTACCTGTGTGTAGTCTGAATTGTGATCTGACCAGGAACAGTCATTACCTGTATATAAGTCTGAAGTCTGACCTGGTCAGGAACATTCATCACCTGTATACAAATCTGAAGTCTGATCTGACCAGGAACAGTCATTACCTGTATATAAATCTGAAGTCTGACCTGGGCATAAACAGTCATTAGCTGTATATAAGTCTGAATTGTGACATGACCAGGAACAGTCATTACCTGTATATAAGTCTGAAGCCTGATCTGACCAGGAACATTCATCACCTGTATACAAATCTGAAGTCTGATCTGGTCCGGAACACTCATTACCTGTATAAAAGTCTGAAGTCTGACCTGACCAGGAACAGTCATTATCTGTATGTAAATCTTAGATTTTATTAAATTAAAAATGGACTTAAGTAAGGAGAGAATAATGTTATGATTATTGAAACAGAAAACAGAATGGAGTTCATTGAGACATATTACGGGTATTAACTTAAGGCAAATTGTATCTATAATTAACCATAATCTACTTAATATAAAGGGACTGTAAATACATACAAACAAAATGTTTACAATATGTCTGACTGACTCTATCGTGTCTATAGATAACACGGATACATAGGAAAAACAAAACCCAAGGTAATTTACTTTTCTGTTAATGTGTGTATTTTGGCTTCGTCTCTCTGCCTACGAGTTTCCATCTCCTCTTCCTTGACTCGCCTATCCTCCATTAGAGCCTCTATTTGCTCTTTCGCTAACTTGGTCTGTTCTTGAAGTTGTGCTTGTAGAGCCTCTATCTGCAGAGCCAGGACATCATTGTCATGTTTATACTTCTCCTCTGGAATGGCCTCTATAGATCCTCTGCGCTCAGACAGAGGTAACTGTTTCATTTTAACACCTAAATATAGAGTAATCAAAGATTACAATGCTCAGAGCATTGAAAATACAGTGTTTATTTGATTATTATTATTTTTTCCCCCGCAAAAATACAGTTTTTATCTAACATTTGTATCATGCGAAAATGTCATGCAAATGAAATGGAAGTTGACTTGATGTATGAACAGTGGAAGCAAGTAAAGCTGAACTCAACTGATCTTCTTCACTAGAGGCCATTAGCAGGGCCATTGTGTAAGTCTTCCCTGACTTTGGAGAGGTGTACTGAAAATTGGATCATGCTACTTAAATTATACAAATACTTGACAAAACATGACCCCCTGATGTGTTACAGGTGCTTGAACTTACTGATAGAGTACTATAGAAAGACGAAATATGGTGGCTTAACACAAATGACCCTGATGTGTGGGAAAACAATGTCCACAAACAAATGGAAGTGGGGGGCATGAAGTTCAATACTCATTTTGATTGTCTTGTTTGGTTCAAAAGATGAAAGGTAGGTTTAAATTACTGGCAAAGAGACAAACCATCCGAACACAGTATATTAATGATCTCCAAACTAGGCCATCTAAAAATGTGGAAAGGTAGGAGGACATAGCTGAAAAGGTTTTTATATTAAATTTTTATTTCCAATTTTGTTAACTCCAAATTTTTCAAGAACATTTTATTTGTATAAAACACTGAATAGTTGAAACTTTTAATACAAAAAATAATTCCATTTTGACAGCTTGTATGCCATTAAATACAACGACTACAAATGTTCCAACCTTTAGTTTGCTTGCTATCCACAGCACTAGCTGGTCTCTTTTTCTTTACTTTCTGTTCCACTATAGCTTTGGCTGGAGGTTCTTTCATGAAATAAGTCGTTTCACTTTCAGGTGTACCACTTAAACTTAATAATTGCTGAATTTTCTTCTTATCATCTAATTCTCGTATCTAAGGAACAAAATGAACAATTATCTCATATATAATTATGTTACATTTTTTTCGTGGGTTGGTTGCCATGTGGTTTATACAACAGTTATAAATTCATAAGATTTACATGCAGTAAACATGTGATTATTTATATATCTTCATGGAGCCAGGCTGACACAGTTGCTAGCGCGCTCAACTCTTGATTGTGAGGTTGGTTTCCTGTCCTTCGGATGAGACAGTAAAAACCGAGGTCCTGTGTCACAGAAGGTGTCGGCATGTTAAAGAACCCTCACTGCTCAATGGCCGTAAGTGCCGAGCATAGGCCAAAATTTGAAGCCCTGAGTGAAATATTCTTGAGTGGGACGTTAAACAACAATAAACAAACAAATATATCATCATGTCCAGTAATCAAACACATCCTTTCTCTGTTTTCACGACAAATGTTATATCATCATTTACTGTATCCTTTCTTTGTCTGTATTATTATCTTTACCAATGTTATGATTTTTTTTTATTCCCAACGCTTTGGATAGGTGTATCTACCATTTTGCAGAGTCAGAATTTCTCTGTCCATACCCTATGGAGTAGATAAGCTGTACACATGTTATGACTTGACAATATAGCTATATGGCATAGGGCATCTGTGTATTGAGAAGGCATTGCATGATAAGATGGTTTTACTTT
This sequence comes from Atrina japonica, assembly GCA_030159075.1. Lineage (NCBI taxonomy): Eukaryota > Metazoa > Mollusca > Bivalvia > Pterioida > Pinnidae > Atrina > Atrina japonica. The sequence goes on along the minus strand of BROG01000721.1, from coordinate 67,933 downwards.
TTATCTACATGCATAAACCTGTATTTGAAGCATGGGAAAAATTAATTAAAAACACAAGTGTTTTGGGTGGAAAGGGAAATCTTTACCCTTGTGGTAAAAATCTGAATCTGGAATATTGCATTATCCATGGAACACACTCATGTAGGATTCTATTAATTTATGCGAGCCCCGCTGGAACCTAAGCTGACTTTGTAAGAAAGTTTGCAAATTTACTTTCTTCCCAGGTATATTGTAATCAGTTTCTCTTCTTCAACATTAAAAATGGCTGTCACAATATAACTGAGAAATTGCTGAATATGGCGTAAAACACTAAACAAATATACAATACAAAGATAATCTACATCAACACAGTGTTACTTACACTCCTAACAAATCTACGATGCTTGACTAACCTTTAACCTATCATTTTCTGAGTATAGTCGTAATACATGCTCTCTCTCTTGGAAAAGATAAACTTGCATGTCACTAAGGGCTTTTTGCAATTCTACGATTTCTTCCTCCCTCTGTCTCAGCTCCCATTGAAGTTTATGCTGGAAGTATAAAAAAAAGCATATATGTTATCATTTAAAATTTTTACAATGACAAATCATTGTCACACTAGCTGCCTCTTAGATATTTAAGCAGGGCTGGTTTAGTGACAAAAGCATTTTGCCTTGAACAACAACTCATATTTCGTCAGTCTTGGTTCAAATGTGAGTGGATCATACATTACTCTATAGAAATCTACGAAGCTTACTTGAAGAGAACTGGTAGGCTTTCTCAAAATAAACTTATATTTGTACATGTTGTATTAAGGCTTTCTAATCCATCATTTAAAAAAAACCCAGTAATGTACAGGCCTCTCAATAGAAGCCAACAGCCGACAAATTTGGTCAGGTTATTTTCATAAAAAGCATTGGCAGTTGTTAGCTGCTTTCTCTTCAGATAAAAGCTGATATTTATCTAGTGCCACAGACAAAAACAAAGTTTTAAATAGGCATATGAATAACCAAACATAATTTTCTGGCATTAATATAAGTGTAAATAATAATAATAATAATAATAATAATAATAATAAAAAAAAAAAAACATTCATAGGATATTCATCAATTTTCAATGAAAATGCTTAACCATAGCATAGTGTTGGACATTTTCCTGCCACATTTCCCTTCACGGAGTGGAAATGGTCTGACCACTACAAAACCCAATCCATGATATACTAGTGTCAAGTATGCAACACAAAAAGGTCACAGACACCCTTTGCTGGCTCTTTTCTACCACTTGTCACCTACACCAAAAACTACTGAAAGCCCTGGATATATCATGTAAGTGATGAGAGGTGAAAAAGGAAGAATGTGTTACTTTTGAATGCTTTTAATGGGGGTGGGGGAATATAAGATTTACATTGCAGCTAAATTATTAGAAACTGGCCATCTTAATTGAAAATATTGTTAAATGCATTGTGGTATTATAATATATAGCTCTTTCAATAGTTTTGGAGTAGAAGACAAGTTATATGACATAATCAGCAAACAGGTATAGCTGAAATTTATTTAGCATTTTTCTTAACAACAGATGAAAAAGAAGCTGACGACACACACTGCTTTTCCCGTAAATTGCAAACAGATTCTGTCAGCTGTTGGCTACAATTAAGTGGGCTGTAAATACTAGATAAAAAAAAATGAACAAGTAGAGAACAATATTTCAAAGATACAAACTGTCTTTCTAAATTCAACATGTTCAAGGTCCATGGAAGATATATTAAAGACGTCTTTGTGCGTGAATTAAAATACTTCCTTTAAACTTACTTGTTCCTCATAAGTTATCCTGTACTCTTCTAATTTACTGACCATATGATCGTGTTCTTCATCATACTCGGCTATTTTCTTCCTGTAATATTCTAATAGTTCTCTAGATGGACGAAGTTGACCTAAAAATCAAATTCAAAGTGAACAGATTGAGAAATAGATGGCATGAAAATCAATATCTGTTTGGTCAGAAATACATGTATGAATAATGAAATGCCCACATGAATAAAATTCACTGAACTGCAGGAGGGCAAAATGAACTAAATGAGTCACATGAGTACATCTGTGTTGTATTTTGACAACATTACTCCAAGAGAATAAAGCAAATTTTCAAGGGTTTCATGTTATATTAAAAACATATGTAAGTGCAGTTGAAAAGGGTAAACCAATTGATTTTTCATAATCAATTTACAATTGATCATGAAAAATAATGTGACAATGTCTACATAGGGTCCTCAAAGTAAAAGGTTGCTTGAAGTGAGTCTACTCTAGATTTAACACAAGTACATGTATCAATTCCAAATTTCACAATGTTAATAAAAAAAGAAAAAGAAAAAAAAAGTGTACAGGGATTATTTTGTTGCATCAGAAAGAATCATATCAATGAAAAAAATCTTCATTTTGTGGTTAACATCCTAATTTTACTTTATATTTTTATGTTAAGCTTCTGGAAAGCTAAAACTTATACATATGTAACATGACATGTTGTAACAAAAGGTAACTTTAAAAATAAACAATAATGTTTTAATATGACCTGAACAACTCACTTAAAATGCCCCGACCTAAATATTTTTTCGAGCAGATTTGCCAACTTTTTTTTTATTTTCTTTGAAAAAATCTAGAATTTCATCCGATTTACATATTATATCAAAAATAGAATAAAATAACAATAATAAACAAGATGTGTTTATGAAACACAAATGTCCCCGGTCCCTACAATTTTTTTTTTTTGCAATGTCCTACATTTTGACCACAACCTACCCCAGGGGCATTTGATATCAGTGAAGTGTGAGCAACCCTTAGATGATCTTACAGTCCAAGTGTAAGTAGGACAGAATTACGGACATAGACAAACAGACAGACAGACGAGCGATCCAAACACTATTTGCCCCCAGCAGACCTTTCAGGCCGGGGGCATGAAAATTATGCTCGCTAACTGACCCATTTCTAAAAATCTTGATTATGGCACATAAAACATCATTTTTTTATTATGACATTTGATAGTAGAGTAAATGAGACTGTATATTACCTAATCTTTCATTTATACTTGGCAAATTCTCACTCCTCTTTCCTTTTCTATCAGAGAAGCTATCCTCATTATTAACTGACTTATGGCTGGTATTCATAACAGAGTTATTTATTTTCTGTGATTTTGGAGATGCTGCACGCGGTGATTGCTTGCCTTTACCAGAACTGAAATAGATTTGAAAATGCTATATATAGGTATTATCAAAAAAGAATAATAAGAAAGTTTTCCAAATATTCTCATCTCAAACACTTAAATACAAACCTGAATAATCATGGCAAATCTTAGCAGCATTAAACTGAAGATATACCTTTTCCTTTTACAAGTGTACCTGACTTAAGAGACCACCCCATTTGCCACTCAAAAGTGGTCATTAAAATGAGGTTATTACATGTATCTGAGTGGTTCTCAGAATGTGGTCTCACAATACAGGTGGTTTCTAACATGACTGGTTTTGTCTTATTGTCCAGTTGTAGATTCAAATGAAGCTTAACTTCTAACAAAGGTGAGCTAATGTATGTTCAGCATTTACAAAGAAGATCGTCATTTTGATAAGATTGTCCTAATACAAATTCATAAAACTTGAAAATATGTTGCAAATTTTTTGTTAAAGGGTGAAGTTAAAACAGAATATAATCAATACTTGTCCAATCTCAGGATATTTGTCATCAAGTAAGTTTGAAATTCACCATGAACATGGCTCACACTGTCATAAGCCAGGTAGACTATTTTTTTTGAGATTGGCTAAGAAATGTAGTTAGCTATTTTTGTTCTGGTCATGTTTGACCTCAGGCCTTTTTCTGCCAAATTTGGAGAAATGCCATTTGTGACACAATTGTGAATTTTATTAAGATTTCTGTCAAAATGAGAAAATAGTTAGCACACATGTAAATACACATGCATTTCCCCATAAAATAATATATTTTTCTGATGGTTACTGTCTGTAATTTAGGAATTTATTTCATCAAACTGGGAATGGGGCCTAATTTCAGCCCCGTGGAAACAATAGAAAAAGGTCTGGATCTGCATCATCGTTTACGGAGAAAATATAGCACAGTCACTGAGTGACTGAGTTTGACAATATTAGAAGGTGAAGCCCTCATATATGTAGAGAAGCTCACATATTTATTCCTACTACATCTGGGGACCCGTACTACTAATAGTAAAAATTCTGCTCACATTGGGAATTTGCATGAGGCATAAAGAAAATGTTGGAATAACAAAGTCATTACTTAAAAGCGCATTGCAAATGAGCTTATAAACTATCGTACAAGCAAACATTTTCCAGACTGAGACTAGACCATAACAACTAGTATTGTACATCAGGAAGTGCATCCATTACTCAGGTAATGTGAACTGCATGAAATGATGGATACACTGGGATAGAGTAAAAATATATATAGCATATAAACATAATGCAGAGATGTTGAAAGTAACCGGTCCGACCGGCAAAACCGGTTGAAATCGACTGTGACCGGTTGGAAACGCTAACTGATCGGTCCGAATGACCGTTAAAATCTCCGACTCGAATTATTTTCTTTTCGAAACGTCCTTTTCACTCTAGGTCATTTAAACGCTTGAACGACTTAATTTTAATGGATAAAGCGTCTCATTTGAAACATCCAACTGACATTGATATCAGTCAACCATCATGACCAAGTAAATATATCTCGGGAGCAACACCCGGCAAGAAACGTCCAATAGCGCAAGAGAGTTCTTCAGAAAAGAAGAAGAAATATGAAATTAATAGGCCGACTCGAGAATTTAAGCCAGAATGGTTAAACGACAATAAATGGCTCAAACATGACGACGAAAAGGGCATGACTTGTGAAATCTGCATTTCATCTTCATCGAAACACGGGCGAACCAGTACTATTCATTCAGGTTCCAAAAATTATCGTTTGTCAGTCATTATAGACCATGAGAAATCCCCTTGCCATGTGCGTTCTGTTGAAATTATACAGTCTAGAGAGGCTGCATCAGCTCGAAAAAGTATTGCCCACAAGACAGTGATTGCGTTAAACGAGTCCATCAGAAAATCGTTAGAGTATAAGATCCGTAATGTACATGCCCCAATCAAAAGCAATAGGCCTATTTCAGACATTGTTTGGCTGAACAAATTGGACGAATTTGAATAAATTTAAAGGGAAATTACAGTATTCATGTTCATTATAATTGATGGTGTTGCTTCTTCATTCTGTAGGTACAAATATGAATGTTTAAATTAGTTGGATTACTGAAAAAAATTGTCGGACTGGTAAAAATTTGTTCGGACCGGTTGATTCTGTTTAGTTACCGGTCCGAATGACCGGTTGGTTTGAAAAACTTTCAACATCTCTGATAATGTTGCATTTAATTAATGACTAATAAATAAGACCTAGATTCTATTTAAGTTTTAACTTCAAGGAAACAGTCAGCCATTAAATATTTTATTTAAAACAATGAGTGAATGACCGGGACACTTGAAGCAGAATTAACCAGACAAGTCTCCTAATATAAAAATTTTAAAATAAACCTTCAGACCTAAATAGTCATTTAGCTGGCTTATCAAAATTTCCAAAGGATAATTGTTTTGGCTAACAGTTTTCTGAGTCATAAGAGTTTAAGAAAATAAGTTCCTTCTCCAAATTCAAGCAAGACAATTTCTCACCCCTCACCAGTAGCTCTCCAAATAAATACATCCAAATAAAATAATTGGAGACTTTTATCTGGTCCAAATTTTGCCAGAACTGCCAATGTTCCAATTATTTGATGTCATAGTTGAACATTTTGTGAGAAAGATGTTACGTGTACCCTTGTGAGATTTAATCATGCTAATAGATTACCGAATGTACATGTAATCAATGAACACGCATTTATGAAACATTGTGGATGCATTACCTTACTTCAGTCTTGATATTATCAATATTCAGACTTGCAAACCTTGATACATTTTCAGGGGGGATTGTTTCAATCTCATGGGAAGACTCTTTGTAACGAGAAATTGGAAAATTTAAAATCTTCATGGGGAGATATGCATTTTTCTTGAAGAACTTATCAAAATTTTACATAAAATTAGGTTCTCCCTCTTTATGGGGGAGACTTGGCAAATTGTGTAGACTGTGGTGAGATCTGCAAATAGATACTGAATTTTCTTGGGTCAAGTTCTCCTTAGGTTAACTGAATCCAGTGTCAGAAAAAGCTCCCCTCCCCCCGGGAAGATCTATAGACTATATATCAAAGGCATGTCACAAGCCAAGGTCTATGTGGACAATACAAATGTACCAGGAATAGCAACGAATATACAAGTGTAACTTTTTAGGAACTTAATCAAACCATTGATTATGATATGATGCGGTAGTGCTGCAGAGTATAAAACTATTATTCAAATGACTTTCGTGCTCGAGTTTGGAGCAAGCCTGGGCTCGCTTGAAAAGCGCTAGAAATTGTTGAATTCCAGATTATAAATATCTAAAAAAAGTCATGCATTTTCAGTTTGAAACATTTTCATTTAGAATCTCAACCCAGCCACTCCTTGAAAATTTGGCGACGAAATATTTACTCAAATAACCGAAGTGAAATAAAATCAATGTTTGTTTTCACCTGTTTGCTGTAGCAGACGCCATTTTGAAATCAAATGGGTCGCAGTGAATGATAAAAATAACACATTTATTCATGTAGGAGAGAGAATGGCACCAAACACCTTTAAAATGTCGATTAATGTTACAATTCACCTTTTCTTCAATAACAGAATTACTTTTATTTTGAATCAATTTTGTATTCACTGTGAATCTGCAATAAACGGGAATAACCAATCCATGACCTTGTTTGGTTATATTCATCCGCCTCTTAAGTAAAATTGCAAATTAAACATCAAGAGTCCAAGAAAGACAATTAAAACCTATATTTTGATAGATTTAATCACAACTGCATTTAAAGATGCAGTAAATATTCTATATATAACTTTATTCACTAGATAAACAAGACCGGGGACTATGTTTTCTGTCGCAAAATCATGTAAATGTGCTATTAGGCACATACACATATTGAATATGGTGTACGCTCATGTAATGGATTTAATGTGATAGTTCACGTTTTCTGTATCAATGACAGGTTTCAATTCTTTCTGAGGTGTTTTTCTGGATATTACCAGGTTATAAAACATGGATGACCGGTACATTAACTTTGTGCCACCGTCAGAAGCTCCTGTTTTTACGCCAACAGAGGAGGAGTTTACTGATCCGTTGGGATACATTGCAAAAATCAAACCTATCGCTGAAAAAGCTGGAATTTGTAAGATAAAGCCACCACCGGTTCGTACTTCATTACTATTGCAAATTCTTTCCATAAGTATTCATTGCAATTTTCAACTCTCTCCCTGTCACTGTTGGTGTCATTCTCGTAGAGGTTTGTCTTACGTGCATCTAATATGAGCAAACATGGCGACGCTTTGTTTGGATTTGTTGAGCTGTCAGATCCTAGGAGCTTGCTCTCAGCAGCATTGGTGGTTGATGTAGATGACCAGGCAAAGCCAGTCTTTCATAAAATTTTGACTAGAAGTTATAACACGCATTATCTTTTACAGCAATAAAACATTTGATGAATTCTGACAAGACTGGTCTTTTCTGAGCATATTTGCACTTGGGGTCGGTTTGGGTGCGGATACATTGTCCTTGTCTGCATATGACAAGCTCGCGAGCATTGACGTCCAAATATGGCTTTAGGGTTATCCTCACAAGTGTCATGAAAGTTGCACTTTTTAAAAATGATGATTACTTTTGTTGAATATGGTCTAATAAAACATTTGATATAAAATATTTTATTCTGAATGTAATTATATACTTTTAATAATGAGACGCAATTTAATTTCGATGCAAAAACGTAAACATCAATTATTTGTTATTTTGGGATACATTAAATCTTTGCAAATATAAATTTTAGTAAAATTTTTCCAAAATATTGTTTGCCATGTTTGTTTTGGTTGATATATTTTTCAGTTGTTTTTTTTTTAATTTACTCACTTTATTTAGGCTAGATCTTTCTGTTTATTTTTATAATTAATTGATATTGTTTTTGATTTTCAAAAGAACTTAGTGAAAATCTATCAAAAAACCTTTGGATAAAAGTATAAAGCTTTGAATGTAGTCGAAACCAACCTACTTTTTTGGTAATTCCAATATTGGAAAGAATTGTAAATTTTTGTCCAGAATACCTGAATGTTTTATTTTGAATTTCATCATCATTCCTCAGAAAATGAAGTATTTATTATTTTGGTGATATTCACGAAATTGTGGTAAATAAGCTACATGTAGAATAAAACTAAAATATATACTAGCTAACTAAATAAAAGTTAGTTATTTTAATAAAAAACAAAAATATGATTATTTGAAATGAATGTATTTAATATTGTATTAGCCAATAGGTCGAAATTTTTCATAAAATAAAAATTCAGTAAGAAATGCTGCTTTAAAAGTCATTATAAATGTGTATTTGAAGAATTAACCAGTTTTCTGTCAGATCATTAATTTATGTTAATATTGATATATTTCATTTGAATTATATAAAAATATTGTTGAAAGGACAAAATGATAAATAAAAAGTTTGTAGTACAGGTAATCATTTTGTTTTACTGAAATTATGTGGATTAGAAAAGTGTCCCAGCATATTGTGTATTGGGTTGAAAAACCAATATGGCTGCCTTTAGGAAGGAAGCCATTTTCTTCAGTGAACATTTATATGCAGTGTATTAAGTACATACTAGAAATAAAAAAAATCATTAAATCCTGTTTTTAGGACTGGCAGCCACCGTTTGCTGTTGATGTTGAAAAATTCAGATTTACACCTAGAGTTCAAAGACTAAATGAACTGGAGGTGAGTTAGTTTTATTTTTCCTTACATAACTTACATTTCAAGGAATTTGGCCACACGTACACATGTATGACATTACATGTACTTGTATTTAAGTGCTGTACATAAACAAATGATTTGTTATTCTGCATGTCTATATAAATGAGTAATTTGCTTATATTTAAAACAATAAATTTCTGATTGTTATTTTCATAGTTTAGTATCACAAGTATACATGTGTATAAGGGTCAACATGGTTTGTAATTTATGATAGAGTAATAGAGTGTATGATTCTGGTTTTAATTTCTGGCTCTGTGATGGAAATACAAAAAGTTTGATTATTTTTATTATATATTACAGATTTTAAATTATAAGAAATAGAAATGTGATATTATTTATTGATAGAATATGAAATATTAAAATCGTTTTAGACATTAAAGATGATATTTATAATATCCTATATATATTTTAACTCAGCATTTTGGCGCATTCTTTATAAATATTGTTGCAGTAATATTTTTTCTATAAATGAAATAATCACAAATTTTTGTTTCAGTATTGTCTGGAGGATGTAAAATGAAATATAATACTTAAACAAGTTCAAATATTTTCAAAATTATTTACCATGTTTACAGGCCTTCACTCGGATGAAACTGAATTTTTTGGATCATTTAGCAAGATTCTGGGAACTCCAGGTAAGTGAAAAAATTTCTGAAAACAATTTGAAATATTATCTCAGCCATATGATCTGTATTGTTAAAAGAATACCAACAAGTCAAGCATTTTACTCAAAGCATAGTACATGTACTGGTAATGAATATCAGCATCCTTTGTCAACTTTATGAAATTTGTTATTTAACCAAAGAAACTTATTTCCTTTATTTTGAGCATAAGATTTGTTTCATGTTTACATCAGAAGTTTGTGGACAGACTCTGACAGAGATTTTTAGACTTGTTGTGCATCTGTGTTTGTGTATTGATTGTTAGCTACATAAACCTCTCTATGGTATTTGATTTGTCAGATTTTGGGATATAGAAACTTTACTTCTACTTCTAGTATATACATGTAGGCCTAAAAGATAAATGTCACATGTTTACAAACACAACAGGTCTACATTAGATAATAATAGGGCTGACAGGCTACAGAAATATTAGAGCTAGTCCAAAGTAATGCATAAGAATCGGACCAAGGCAAATGTTTGACCTGAACGCTCCTATTTTGGAAAATAATCATTTTTGGTTTAGTGTTTACTGATAGAACCGAATGTGTCACTTTATTTATACATGTGTGCAAATAACCATCTAATTTGAACCATACAAAAATGTTTACATTTCCGATACGATATAATGATGAATGTACAGGCAAATACAAAATGAATAAATATTGTTGGTCCTTTTGTTTAATTTTAGGGTAAACTTTGCTATACAGTGGCACCTGTCTTGGGGTAACTAATTAATGTCTTGTGTTTTCTAAACCACATAGTTCCTTTAAATAAAACCTCTTTTGAGAGACCACCTGCCTTGTAAGACCACATTTCATTGACAGAAGGGGTGGTCTTTCAAGACAGGTTCCACTGTTCTAAGAAATGAAACACTGCAGTAAAATTATTCTTTTTATTTCTGAACAGGGATGTTCTCTGAAAATTCCACATGTTGAACGGAAACTTCTGGATCTGTACCAGCTGTATAGGGTTTGTCATTTTTCTTTCTAAGATATCTGAAATGAGCTGGAATGTGAGAAATAGATTATTTTTGACATACTGGTATTTCATTTCAAGGAGAAAACTTTTCCTTGTAAATCTTTTCATGACATAAATGCTGTATTTATGAGAACAGTTAATTTTTATTTTTACTGAAAAACATTTCATAATATTGAAATATACATTTTTGTGCATTATTAATTATTCAAAATAGTAAATGTTATTAAGTTTATTCAAGTTTTTATTAATATTTTTATTTGTATATATGGTTTGTTTCTTTTTTTTTTGGTCTTCATTTATCAGTGTAATAAATAATTACTATACTGTAGTCATTGTTGTTAATTTTAATTGTTATACTATTTAAATTGATTCATTAATTTTATTTAAATTTTTGATTAACAATGTTACAATTGTGAACACAGATAGTTGAAGAAGAAGGAGGCATGGAGATCCTTTCAAAAGATAGGAAGTGGTCAAAAGTCGCACACCGAATGAAATATCCTTCAGGCAAAGGCATCGGCGGGATTCTTCGATCACATTATGAGCGAGTTTTGTATCCGTTTTACATCTTCAAAAAGAAAGACATAACTGATTACCAAGAGGTAAGTGACATCTATGTTTCTTCACAGAAACTTTGGGAAAGACAACACTGGAAGTTAATTTGAAGTTGGGATAATGAGAATGGCACTAGATTGATCCCAAGATTTTGTGATCATGTTGAGAGATCAATATGATTTTGTGCCTTCTCACCCACTTCAATTGAATTAAGCCCTATATCTATCATAATTATGATGATATTAAATAATTGGATTAAGTTGCTGCTAGTGCATTTTATTATGATGAAAAAAATACTTTAATTTGGCCTGTGGTCTTGACCCTCCCGGGCAGGATGTAGGCCACTAATTAACAAGACTGTCCAGGATATATTCCCATCCACTTAGAGTCTGCTTGTAAATCACACCACTACAGGTGTTCCTTGGATTTTCCCTCTTCCTCTGTCCTCATGAGTTCTGTTTCATTTACCTGTACACCCCTTACTTTGTTTTTGGCAGCAAAAAGTAAAGCCATTAACAGAGGAAATTGTTGAGGAGGAGGACAAATTGGACAAAGATTACAAACCTCATGGAATAGCCGTAAAGGCTGCGTCAGGAAATTTCAACAGGAAATCAAAGCGTGAGAGAACCTTGAAAGAGGTAAGATGTGCCATGTTTAACGTAGAAATATTTTTTTTTACTATTTCACTGGCACCTGGTGATGTGCATATTTTCAATTGTTGAAATTATTTCATAGAGTTAAATTGATATTCCTAGTTGAAAATATTGGCTATTTCTAAATTTCATTTCATCTTAAATAATACTTGTTGTGTGATAGCTTGTCAAGAGATAATTTTTGCATATGTTGTGTGCATAGAAATGTGATTTTTAACCATTGAAAATATACACATTATAAAGAAAAATATATACGTTATCAAGTCAATTGTTGCTTTCTGAAATCTTGCCATGGCAGAATCTAGATATGAGAGAAAATTTATTTGTGCAAAAAAGACAGAATATTGATAGCGATGAAAGAATTTTGAAAAAGAGATGAAATGAAAAAAAAAGGGAAAAAGTGAGCCTTATCAGCCTATAGCATGTATAGTGTAGAGACTAAATTTTGTCTAGATAGATTGATGTCTTTGTTTTTGATAAAAGAGATAAAGTAAAAGAAAAATGTTATCACTGAACATCGTACCATGTCTTTTTGTCTAAACTAATGTTTTATTTTGAAGTGTGGCGTTACAGATGAAGCATTTGAATCCCTATCCCTAGTGAGTTTCTGTTTGTGTTCCCTATAATTCTGTAGTTATGTCGTGGGCGGCTCTTAGTCTTTGGGTAAACTAATTATAGTAAAAATTTCACAGAATGGCCAACAATAACTAGATGTTGGCTACTTTACGCCTTAGTTGACCTATTGCAAATGGCCCAGACACGGCACCTTTTGGCAGACCTTTCCATTATGACGTCTCAATTAAGTTGCCCATCAAACTTTTCAGTGTTTTGTGTAATCAAATGACGTGGAAGAGTGCACATGGAAAGCCATGTATCTGACATTTAGCGATAGGTCAGTATTTTCGTGATCAAACTAATCTAAATCTTGTATTAATCACTTTTGATATTGAACATTTGATCATGATTCCAGTGACAGTGATTATGTTCAGTTTCCTAGGAAACAAAACCAGCTTAAAGCTAAGTAGTGCTTTTATAATGAAAAAATAAAAACAACTCTCAAAGAAGTGTGTAGCTCCATTGTTCTTCTACACAATGAAATATTTATAAAGAAGGAAAAAAACTGCAGGACAAAAGTATACATTATAATACCAAATACACTTGAACCACAGTGACAACATTGTTAGTGTGTAGAGTTAGTCTTCTATGATTAAAAAAACCAAAAGAAAAACAAACATAGTTATCAGTGTGACTAAAAATGTTGGCAAATCATGACTAACAATCCCATCCCCCTCATACCCCCCATTTCATTTGATTAACCTTTGATAACATCCATACCTTTTTAATACTAAATTCAGAGATTGCTTTGGGGGGACAAGGACCTCTTTTGATTGGGGAGATATTTGATTAAGTCTAACAACTTGTCTATTTTGAAAAAAAGGTTTTAACTTGTGACACTAGTTGATAAAATTTTGTATTGCAGAGTCCAGGAGAAATTAGATTTCTCTTTACAGTATTTTACTTTGTATATCATATATCATTTTGATTATGTATCATGTTATACAGTTCAATTGATTGAATTTAAGTTTTGGAAAAAAGAATTTCAAGATTATAATATAAGAAAGCCTTTAAAAAGAAGGTCCGTGTTTGTCTTGGCTTTTCTTGATAATATGCTTAGATGATTGTTGGTGATCAATCTCGCTAGCAGTTGTTTACACATTGGCTTATGCACGCATCAGTATTTTTATGCCCCCTGAGATCAAAGATGAAGGGTGAGGGGGTAATGTTTATGGTTTGCCCAGTGGCCCTTTTTTCTATTTCAACATTCTGTCAAATAACTTAAGTCTCTGTTATAAGATTTTAACCAAATTTGGCATAATGCCTTATATAACATCTATAACACAAAGTTCAGGAGTTCAGTTTTGATCAACAAATGCCAAGATTTGCCAGAGTTATGGACTTGAAATCTTTATTAAAGGTATAGTTCCTTGGGTGTTGTGTTTGTCAAACACATTCAAGCAATATGATTATGAGGTGCAGTTTTCATAATTTTTTTTTGCTATCATAACCTGCAGGTTATAGTAATTCCTTTTAACATAACCTGTAAGTAGGATATGATGAATTCTGTTATTTTGTGACCAGTCATACAAGGAAAAAATTTGTAGTGGGATGAAGAACAAACAAACAAATTTTCTAGGAAATTTGGGTTAAGCTATTAAAGGATCTTGTTGTGCCTGCATTTAAAGTGTTTTTGTGGTTATGACGCAGAAACTCATTCGAAAAATATGTTTCTCTTTTTAGAGACCATAAGGTTTTAGAAAAAAAAAAAAATTCTGACCAAGAATATTTCTGGTTTTATGTACATGTACTCTGTTTTGATAGGTACATGTAACTTATATTGTAAGAATCCTAGCATACATGTAATATAAAATACACCTTTATCTTTAGTACTTTTCACATAATGTGTTTGAGGTAGTGTTATTGTTATCAGGCAAAAAGGAAGAAATATAATTTTGTATTAACTGATAGCTAGCACAAGCCGGCACATTTAAATGCATTGTCTCAGGATATATGTACTTATATAAAGGTAAAGTGATATATATAATCACAACAGAAAATCAAGGATAATTACATCCTTATTTCCGATGTCATCATTATTTTTATAGCAGTGTGGTAGATCAACATTGTTTATATAGCATTTTAAACCACACAATCTTTGAGCAATATCTTGTATTGTGGCAGCAAGTCTTCAGTGGCGGAGGAGAAAATGTCGGTATGATGTAACCAGGAGTAGACAATTAGTCATGATCTTGCGAAAGTAAAATGACAAACTTTCCTACATAATTATTTTACTTACTCAGGTTTAATGAGGGCTCTTAACCCTAACTGACTAGGGTTAAGAGACAGTATGGTTTGAAGCCTGATGCTTTTAGCCCTGGAACTCTGAGGCTCCAAGAACAGAAAGAGAATTAAGGAATGGCTGTGTAGTTTATAATATTTACTTGTTGAAGGGGAAAATGTTATATTGCAATACTGTATCCATGAGTGCGTCTGTACTTGCAGAAGTTGACAAAATAGAAGCACAACTCAGGAAGAAATCATTTGATGTTTATTCTTCAGTATCAGTACATCAGATAATACAATGAAAGGTCAAATGTGAAGGTCATGGTGAATATGTGACTGTGACTGACTAGATTGAATGCATCATAAAAATGTCCTTACTTGAAGTAGCTTATATAAGTTGGAGTGCTCAGTTTGCAAGTGTATGGTCTTGTATCCAAATCTGGGCATTGTTAGACTGAAGGATAAATGCAGAATCTGTTCTGGTATCAAGAATTTCATCTTGAAAATGGAACAGAAAGACAGAAAAAGTGTGCCACATGTATGCCAAATGTAAATATTTTGCACATGCCACCATGTTGCGTAAAATTACCAAACATATTTCGTAACAATATTCATTGACCTGTCTAATCAAAATTGCCAAAAATATCTTGGTTTGCAAATGTTTTGGCTTAAAGCTTCCTGAGTCCAGCTTGAGCCCTAAACTCTTATGCATAAGCTAACATATATATATAGATGTAAATTTGTGGCATATTGCTGGCATTTGTTGCCATAGTGATATTTAACTCAATTAGCTAACTGAAAGACAAAAACACATTCTCATCTTTCTGTTGGAAGATTACAAATTGTGCAGAGCCCAGCACAGGTATTATCTAAAATAGGACATAACAGTCATCGACTTTGTGACCAAACTGTCTCACGATGAAACTGCTTACATAAAACAACATACAGACCAAAGTTCCCCCACCCATCCGTTATATCTTTAAGTGAATCACAGAATGTGGACATGCTACCTCGTAGTGTAGTATTCTCAATAATTTTAATGGATATTAACTATGTTTATCAAAACATTATTTCAATTTTTTTTCTTCTTTTACTGCTTGTCTTTGATGTACAGTAACAAATATGAGATATACATAGGTATGAAAATCTTATATTGCTATATATTTTGTGAAAATAAGGTCAGGTCCAGTGTGGTATTCATCTCTAAGTAGTAATGTTGAGTTAATCAATTTCAAGTGAAAAGTTGCAAAACAGTGTTTCTCATGCAATTTTCACAAAATATATAGGAATTTAAGAATTGTAATGCCTATGTATATCTCCTTTTTTTGTTATTGTATATCAATCTAAGTAGTGAAAAAGGACTGAAATTTGTTTTGGATAAAACACAGCTAATGCCCCTTTAATTCAGATGTATGTAAAGTGATTGTATTGTACTTGATATTGAAATGCCATGGCTTTTTTTTTCACAGGAAAAAGTTGACATAGACTATAACGTTAACTCAGAATTGAAGAAACTGCAGTTTTTTGGAGCTGGTCCAAAAGCGGCAGTGCCTGGTGTAAAAGGTAGAGTTTATTTAATTTTGTTTTTGTTAAATGACTACCCACACATACCACTCTTCTTATTCTTTGAGTAGTGCTATTTTGTTTAGACTTTCATACACATTTTCTCCAAGGCTTTTGACAATCTGAAAGAAAGATATAATTCTGTAGAGTCAGAACATTTTGTGCGGTTAAAATTTCGTTATTTTAAAAGTAGAGCAAATTCGTTGACATTAAATTTCCTTGAAATAAAAAAAGATGTTTGTAAAGGAACCTGTTTCTATTACTAGGTGAAATATACGTAAAATTTCATCATGGTTTTAATTTCAGCGATAAATGAATACAATGAAATAAACAAAATAAAACCCTTAATAAAAATTCTGAATCTATTGTATATATTTTTTTCCTGTTTGACAGAGGAAAAAGATGAAGTGACGGAGAACAAAGCAGGTGTAAACACGCGACACAAAAATCCTGGACCTGGAGCGTATACTACTGTAAGTTTATAATCATCTTAAATTCTTTAATTACGAAACTGTGGAATACGTTTTGAGAGACCTCCCCATCTGCCACAGAAATGACCTCGTGCAAGACAGATGGTTCCACAAAAGAGGTTTTATTTAAAGGATTGTTTGACCAAGTGATATTTAGAATGTGAGTCTCTCAAGACAGGTTTTACTATACCAGCATAATATTTTGTATTGATTGAAATTATGTCCCATTCATCAGATATCATAAAAAAAAATCCATGATATCTAAATGATACCATAATTTGTTGCTTTTTGTATATTTAGTAAACATCTACCCACCTCATTTTTCCATGCAATTGACATCAAAATGAAGAAAATTTTTAATGCTCATGTAATTTGTCTAAATCAAAAGTAAAGATATGTAAATATAAATATTGTGTATACACATTGCCCATTTTTGGGATTGTAGGTTGACTTGTACATCTGTCACATGTGTAACCGTGGCGATGGTGATGAGTATATGCTGTTGTGTGATGGCTGCGATGACGCATTTCATACTTACTGTCTTATACCACCATTACCTGAGGTGCCGAAGGGTGATTGGCGGTGTCCGAAATGTGTGGCTCAGGTGAGATCATTTTAACTAAGTAATATACAACCTTTTTAAAATCTTATCCTACAGTCTGAAGGTAAAATTGGTAATACTATGTTATCAGTTTTATAGGTGGCAAGATAGGCCATCACATGGCCCTATATATCCTGTAAAATATCTTATCTTTTTAAAAAATGTCATATTAGCCTTCTATTTTGACTAAAACAGTCAATATTCCTTTTAATATGTGTAGAGAAGTAAAGAATTATGTGCAGCACAGTAAAATGGATCCTTACAAAATGCCCTTTTTTAAATGAAAGAGCACTTGACCCGCACCAATAAATGTGAACAAAACAAAACCAAAAAAATAACCAAAAAGACCAGCAGTATTAGTTTCCTTCCAAAACATTAAAGTTTTCAATGTCCATTTGCTTGCTTAAATGTCCTTTTATGACAAAACTAAACATAAAACATCATTTCACTCTGCAGTTTCTAATGAAGACAGTAAAGAAATGATGAATATTTACACTGCTTTATATTAATTTTCAGTTCTTATTTAGATGGTAAAGTTTCTTTGTGTTCATATTAATCATGTTGTTTTGTTTGTTTGAATTTGCAGGCTTGCAATAAACCTTATCATCCCTATGGATTTGAACAAGCAAAGAAGGAGTATTCACTACAGACCTTTGGAGAAATGGCCGACCAGTTTAAGTCCAATTACTTTAACATGCCTGTACATGTAAGTGAAGAATTTACCATCATTTGCTATGCAAAACTTGAAGAGTCTTTGAGATAAATTGACATTTTAATGTCTCATATTGGGGTTGGGGTTCGGGGGGCCTCTGGTGTGTGTGTGGTCAGAGCTTGACCAGGGCTCATCGTTTCTTTAGGTTTGGAAGGGCTACTGGGGTGGTGGGTGGTCAGAGCTTAATCTAATGGGTGTTCTTTTCCCTCATCACAGTTTGGCTCTTACAACTAACTACTGATGATGTTATCATGTGTATTATAAAATCATTTTAACACTATATAGTTTGTAAATTTTATCTCCAGAAAGTAGACAGTATAAAATATGTTCTTTGGACATGACAAAGAGATGAACTATATTCATACTGTAATTGTAGATGGTTCCATGTGAAATGGTAGAAAAGGAGTTTTGGCGCTTGGTCAACTGTATCGAAGAGGATGTGGCAGTTGAGTATGGTGCCGATATCCACGCTGCTGAGATGGGAAGTGGTTTCCCAACAAAATATACAGAAGAATTATTTCCAGAGGATGAGGTGAGGCTATGTTTTGCTTTGTTTTCTCTCTTCTACAATTTTTAAATTATTTTGTTTTCTTTTTGGAGTTACATTCTCTGCAATATTCCCCTAGTAGTAAGTAGTGGTATTTAGATTGGATTTTGTTTTGTTTTTTTGTTTTTGTTTTTTTTTAAGGTTTAATGATAGAATGTTTCATGTGCATGCAGTCCGTGTTGGGGTCAGAATGGTGTCCCGATTTTAATTCGAGTCAAATCGTAGAAGTTTTATCATTGGTAGTGAACCTGTTAAAATGACAGTGTCCTTCATTGACATTTTCTACTACAGAAGACTTAAGAATTTCTCCTCATTTTATGTAATTTTATAGTACATATATCTTAAAAATTTTATTTTAACAATTTTGCCATTTTTATGAGTCTAGATTTTGTCTAATTTTCATTCTGAATAAAGATTAGAAAATTAAAAGTATATGATGTCGGTCTAGGGTCATATTTTCCAGTGGGAACGAAGAGGATAGGTAAAGTGAGGTGATGATGTAAACCTACCTTTTCAACCTTAAAATCTGTATTTTTAATGCAAAAATATTGCTATATTCTTATTTCATATAAATGACTAATATTTTTGTTTTGACTTTTAACAGGAATACATTAACTCTGGCTGGAATCTCAACAATTTACCTGTCCTGGAACAGTCTGTGCTTTGTCATATTAATGCTGATATATCTGGAATGAAGGTGAAGATTATTTATATATCATATGTCATGTATCATGTTATATCATATACAATGGCCTTATCAGTTTATACGCTTCCTTACAAATATTGACTAGTCTTTTTACAAAAATACATGTTTAGGTTATATTTTGGTTTTTCTAACTCTCATAATTTTTATTCCTAGTTATGGCTTTTCATGGATTTAAAAATCATAGAGCCACAAGCCTTCAAGCTGGTATGCACTCATGCAAGCATACATGCACACACACACACACACACACACACACACACACACATACTTGTGTAAGTATTGTAGATAATATAGTTATCATCTTGTGTGTTTCAGATACCTTGGTGTTACGTAGGGATGTGTTTCTCCAGTTTCTGTTGGCATAATGAAGACCATTGGAGTTACTCCATCAACTACATGCACTGGTAAATTCTTTACTTCTGTAACATGCACTGCTAAATTCTTTACTTCTGTAAACAATAATGGTATCTTTCCACTGGACAAATTCTCTTCAGTTGTTTAGGATAAGTGTAACCAAAATAGATTTAAAGACAATTTAGTGTGTAGTATCTCTATGGTAAATATAACCAAAGATAATTAAATGTGTAGTATCCCTAGGGTAACTATAACCAAAGAGAATTCAATGTGTATTATATTTAGGGTAACTGTAATTAAACAGAATTTAATGTGTAGTTTCTCTAGGGTAATTGTAACCAAGAGAATTCAATGTGTAGTATCTGTAAGGTAACCATAACCAAAGAAATTTTTATGTATCTCTAGGGTAACTGATCAAAGTGAATTTAATGTGTAGTATTTCTGGGGTAACTGTAACTTAAAATTGTAAAATTGATGACCCCTAGGTTTTGTTGATAGGAGTGTCTTGTTATTGGTAAGATCAGCTTGTTACTACTTAAGACAATTTTTACCACACAGTACATATAATATACATGTATTATGTTATCCATGCTTTACGGTCTGTTTCTTTCCTACCCCAGGGGTGAACCAAAGACATGGTATGGTGTCCCAGGCGGTGC
Organism: Atrina japonica; assembly: GCA_030159075.1. Lineage (NCBI taxonomy): Eukaryota > Metazoa > Mollusca > Bivalvia > Pterioida > Pinnidae > Atrina > Atrina japonica. The sequence continues at coordinate 47,713 of BROG01000721.1, read as the reverse complement.
TGCTGATTTATTTGAGGATGTGATGAAGAAAAGCGCTCCTGAATTATTTGAACAAGCTCCTGATCTCCTACATCAGTTGACAACCATTATGAACCCAAATATTTTGATGGATCATGGAGTACCGGTAAGAATGTCATCTTTTGGATGTTGTGTTATGATATAAGATGGTGGTGTAGGAGATCATTTCCGTCTTTTATTTTCTCATTAAATGTTCACCTAATGCCTTTATAAACATAATAGTTCCCACCTATCAACATAACTTTTTACCTGTAGGTAATGGTAAATAGGAATAAACTGTATACCCTGAAATTTTCACTCCTGTTTAATGTTTCACAATTTTCATCCTTAAATGAGGGGGCAAATCTAAATTGAAAGTGAAATTTTCAAGATAAATAATTAAAATGGGCACGTACACGTCATTCATGAGACTGTTGAATTAGGGCGAATTTAAGACAGGATAAATATATATTCTGTTGTAAAAGGGCAAAAATAACCAGGTTTACAGTATTGCTTATGATTTACGTATACTTTTTCCTGTTGGTAGGGTAATTAGAAATAAATCTTTTTATCATTGTTGCCAGATGATGTCAATTTCTATCTTAAATATTAATTTTTACCTCTGTATTGTAGATTGTGAGAACTAACCAACACGCAGGCGAATTTGTTATCACTTTTCCTAGAGCATATCATGCCGGGTTTAACCAAGGTTATAATTTTGCTGAAGCAGTGAACTTTGCGCCAGCTGACTGGGTAGGTTTGAAGTTTATTTGTTTGTTTGTTTTACAGACGGTTGAGGCTGATACAAGACTTATGTATTGATGTTGCTGCATTTCTTTGAGTATATAGTTTCATTTTGATGTCACCTAAGCCATACATTTCATGGTGTGACTTGTACACTTATCAAATGTTTTTGTCTGTTGTAATTTTTAATCACTTCTCAGTATATACCGTTTTACGTTTCAATTTACTTTTCAGCTGCCAATGGGAAGAGCTTGTATTGAGCACTATAGATCGCTATGTCGACAGTGTGTGTTCTCTCATGAAGAGCTGTTGTGTAAAATGGCTGCTGATCCAGATAGCTTGGATCTGAATGTTGCCGCCAGCACTCACAAAGATCTGCTTGCTGTTGTTGAGACTGAACGAACTCTGCGGAAAGAATTGCTGGATAGGGTAGGTTGGATAATGACAGTTGCCAGGCTGATACTTTTTCATGGTTTGTTTGTTAATTGCTGTTTAACGTCCCACTCAAGAATCTTCCACTCATATGGAGACGTCAACAAATGCCGGTGAAGGGCTTCAAATTTTGGCCTATGTTCGGCATTTACGGCCATTTAGCAGTGAGGGTTCTTTAACCCATTAACCCCTGGAGACACATTTGAGTTGGTCTAAGTCATTGATTTACAGAAGAGTCCAATGTTTTTCAGGGGTTGATGAGTTAACGTTCCAACACCTACTGTAACACGGACCTCAGTTTTTATTGTCTCATCCGAAGAACAGGAAACCAACCTGTCGCCGGCTGGACTCAAACTCATGAGCTCACTATCAAGAGTGGCATCATGTTGTAAAATAGTTTGGTTGATCACAGTGGCTATTTTTTCTCTGTTGATTTAGCAAATGTGTTACTTGTTTTTAAATGATGATTATGATATTGACGCCCAAATTTAAAAATAGATATTTTCAGACTGATCTATGACCCTTTTTAAACCATTTTGATATAGCAATTTTATCATTTTAATTTTTTTGCATTTGATAAGTATTGTATATGCCTGATTTACAATTAAAAGAACCCCCCCCCTCCCCAAACAAACAGCAGTCTACATACCAGGGATTGATACCCTCAACATGTGGGTCAGGTAAAAGGCCCTATTCCCAATGTAAAATTCACTATTTTTTTTCCAATTTTGAGCAAAATTTTCCAATCATGTTTACTGTACAACTCACAGTTAGTATGCTTACAAAGAAGAATCTCACAATTTTAAGTAGATTCTACCACTCAATCAAAGCTTTTATGCCTTCAAATGAGTTTAATAAATAAATTTTTGTTTTCATGTCTTTATTGTTATGTGTAAAAATTACCATGGTTACATTTTTTCCAAATTCGGCCCAATGGAATGTAAAATTTCCAACTGAAAGGGCACAGGACCCTGTACAATGAAGAGTCTGTTAACCCCTAAATGCTTACCAGTCTTCAATAAATCAAGGGAAATCAAATCAATTTTTATCAATGTGTTGACATGTTGAATGAAGGATTGTATTGACTTTAAAAGTGTAGATTTTATGTATATATACATGTCAGCAGGCATTGTCCAATTCCATGCACATTATAGATTGGAAAAGAAAAGATATATTCATGTTAAACATTACAGATTTTTTGCATTAAAGCAGTATCGTTTGTTTAAATAAAATTAATCACTTTGTAAAATATTTTTGACAGGGAACGATGGAGGCCGAAAGAGAGGCATTTGAGCTGTTACCCGATGATGAAAGACAGTGTGACTACTGTAAAACAACATGTTTCCTATCTGCCTTGACTTGCCCGTGTAAACCCAGTAAGTATAATCCTTGATTTGTGTTATTAGAATAATAACGGATTATTTACAAACTCAAAATAGTGCTGTTGTACATGTTGCTTCTGTGATATATAAACTTCCTCGCAAATTCTTGTGTAAAATTACAACGAAACTTGTTCACCTTCTTAAAGTTGATCCCCCAGACATCTAAACCTCTTTTATCAATCACAAAACATTAATCTGGTGATATCTGGATTTAAAATATATATTTATATAATGTATGTATGTATGTATGCTTGTAACACCAGAGGTGGCTTGGTAGATTTGAACATTTGTTTCTTAACTGGATTCAAATCTGATACCGGACCATATGTACCTCAAAATTCAAAAGGGTATTGATTGTTCCTACATAAATATCAGTTTGATGTAAGAAAAGAAAGTGGTGATCCGGAAAGTCATATTGCTTTGTGTGAAATCAACTGTAACAAAGCTCGGAATATCAATAGGTATAAACACCGAAGCCACTTTACAATGACCATGTTGGTACCTTGAAGGCTTAGTTGCCGTAATGAATTTGTTCTTCTAAAGAAACAGGTTGAAAACGACATATTTATTGACTGGCTGAAAATAGAGATCGATGTTGTTATAGGCAGACAATAGATAGACTAAATGGTTTTGAATTCTGTAAATTCCCAACGTATTGGTTCCATTGAAACCATTCTTTGAATTTTAAGTAACCATAATATTTTCAAAGGGATATATTTGTCTCGTTGTATCGAGGGAACTTTTGACTAAAGATGCAGGTCCTGAATTTTCACTGTCAATGTCGGAAGCTTTAAGTTATGTAATATTGATGGTAAATAATATTATGTATGTTTGTCAGAATATGTAATTGTCGGAATAACAATCGTTGTTATAAAGCTATCTGACTGTAATAAATAAGTGTACCTTAAGACTTCTAAAAATATTCACATTACTATGTCCTTTGGATCAGGAGTTTATTCATTTTTACCTGTCTGTTTGCAACATTTTGGTTTTTGTTAGATAATTGGTGTCTGTCTTCCAGATTTTAACCAAATTTAGAATATGGCTTTATATATATATATAATGCCTCAAATGAACTCAATCATATTTGGCATTACAGTCAAACTTGTCTATAAAGGCCACTCAAGGGAAGAGGCAAAAGTAGCCTGTATAGGCAGGTGCCCTTTATAAAGAGGTGGCCTTTAATGCAAGAGATATGGGACTTCAAAATCTTCATGAATGACTTTGCTCTCGGTAAAATGGTGTTTCTCAAACAAATCTTAATCTCTTGTCTCTTGTACTGTCCATTAACTTTAAGATCACGTAAGCCAATGGCTTACAGACACCTATAGCCATCATTCTTCAGCCATTGTTGTGCATCATCAAAATCTCATTAACTTAACTATCACAGTATGATTTCTCGAAATTTGGAAACAGGAGACAGGGCTATACCCCCCCCCCGATCTTTTAAAAAAATTATGTAAAGGGAACCTCCACCCCCCTCCCCACCCCCCGCCCCCCCCCCCCTACCACCCCCCCCCACACCCCCGCACCCCAAACCCCCCCCCCACTCCTCCCCCCCACTGGTTTGAGTTTACGCCCCCCCTCCCCCCCCCCCCACCCCCCAGGATGGTAAACTTGAAATTATAAAAACTCCCTATTGGTTACTATTTAAACCACCCACCCCCCCCCACAACCAAACGACACCCCCCCCTGGATCAAGAACCCTCTCCCCCCCCCCCACCCGCCCCCACCCCCCCCCACTCCCCGCCCCCCCAAACACCCCCCGCCCCACCCCCCCAACCCTCCCCCCCTAACCCCCAACCCACCCCCCAAACCCCGCACCCACCCAACCCCCCCCCCCACCCCCCCCAAACACCACCACCGCCCGCCCCCCAAACTCACATTCAAACACACACAAACGTCACTCATCCACCCCATCCCTACCCTACCTACAAATTCCAACTCCCTACCACCTATACAAACCCCTTCCCCACCCTGTCCTTTCCCCCTAACCATGACACTTCGATCCCAAAAACGCCGCTTGTATGCCAAACCATCACTCTCTAAGTTCCAACCCCCACTTCAATCATACATTAGCACACGGACAAATTAAAATAACACCCACCACCACAAACAACACAATACACAATACCAGACCAAAAACTATAAATGCTCCCGAACGCCACAGCAACCCGGCCCCCTAAACTCCAACAAACAACCCCCCATTGTATAGTAGCAACATCAAAAAGCACATAATAACTTACACTAACCCCGAATGATAAACTGCAAAAAGTGAACAGTAATCACATGGCATTTTATTATTGAAGATAAAAAAAAAGGGGCAGGCCCAAAAATATTTGACTGTTGTATACAGTGTCTGTTATTCCACATGTCAATCACTCCTTTCATTTTGTTACAGATAAAGTCGTTTGTATACATCATGTCGGTAATCTCTGCAACTGTGACCCGTCAAAATACTGTCTGCGGTACAGGTACACACTAGATGAATTACCCACAATGCTTTCCAGACTCAAGGTGCGTGCCGAGTCTTTTGACAATTGGAACAGTAAAGTCAGAGAAGCACTAGAAGCCTCCAAGGATGAAAAAGTCGGTAAGTGGTCCATCGTCAACTTTGTAAAATTGGATACAACCTATACACTCATGTCTCCTGAGAAATAATTTGTTATCTCCCTTTGTGCTCATGGCGGGGCAGAATTTTTAATTGTCATATGGTTGATTCTATTCACTTTTAGGTTATGACAGGCTTCACTGGAATTTTAATGTATTACCGAAAATTCAAACCTGTCCAGGTCAAGAAAAGGTTCGCAAAACTCCAGGCGTCGAGTTATATAAATTTTACTATGACTTGTTTAGTAACTTTATTTCTGCCTTTAGTTTTCACAGACAACAAAGATGGAATAATATCTGTTTATTTTTACGTAGAAGACGATTAGATTGATCAATATATGATTTATCGATATGCCCATAGTTAGGTATTTCCGCAATGTTCACATTAAAAAAAAATTTGAACTATTATTTTATTCATTTTGTATCTAAATTTTAACAGATCTCCAAGATCTCAAGGAGTACATAACTGAAGCAGAAGAAAAACGTTTTCCAGACTCTGAGTTACTTCAGCAGCTGATCAGCTCTGTGAGCGAAGCAGAGAAATGTGCAAGTGTTGCCAGCCAATTAGTCTCCAAAAAAATAAGAACAAGGTATGCACAGTTTTGATCCATAGAATTGATCTATTTTGCCCATATTAATTATGCCCATAATTGTTCCTCATCAGCAGAGGATGAAAAACGAAGGTGGCAGGGATGTTTTGGATGGAGATCACAGAAATTGTCTCAAAATTGATTTATGGCATACAAAGACACAAACAACCATGCTATTCTTTGCCATGGTGAATCCTGTTTTAGCCAGAAGAAGGAGAATAGGATGAACAATTATATTTCTACAAAGGTCGAAATTGATGATTTCTGCATCCCAACAAATTGATCAGAATCCTGACAAAAATTAGATACATAGAGGTTTTCCGTTTCTTTTTTGGAAAATGTCATTAACTGTAATTTTGTATGTTTGATATTATCCCTTTTTACAGGAATCGACAAAGTAATGAAGGAAAATATATCGCCAAACTTAGCCTGGAGGAGTTGAATTGCTTTTATGAACAAGTGGATGGATTAGCATGTGTCATTAAAGAAGCCAAATTAATTAAGGTAAATAAGAGTTTTTTTTTTCACTTATTTAACACAAAGGTAAATTTGTTTATTACATGAGCATTTTGAATTAGTCCTATCATCTGGTAACTTTGTTGACACCCTGTACTTTTACATTGTAGCTGTACTGTATTTATAGATACTGATACATCTGGGGCCCTTTTTACAAAAGGTCCTAAGTCTTAGACTTGGTCTAAGGATAACATTTATGACTTGTGACCATTTTACAAAGAATTGTGACTTTTGGCTTACAACTAAATCAGGTCAAGTCTTTAAGACTGGCAGTACCTAAACCTGTGTTATTGTTCTGTGTCATCGAGGTCGAATTTGAAAATAAAGAATATGCCTTATGACTTTAGTTAGGGTAGTGATGATAACAGCGGCCATCATATGACTTACAACTTCTTGATAAAATGCACCACGGGAGTATGATTATTGGAGAGACTGTGTCAATTGCTTTCAAACAGAACGATTTGAATGTAGTGTAAATTTCACGAGCGATTTATTTGGGGTAGTGCTGAGCATAGGAAGTTTAAAGTCAACCAGTATTTAGCATGGGACTTAACCATTTCACCCCCTGAATATGTGAGTGGTATGCTATTTTCTATTGCTCAGGACCAGTCTATTATGGTCTGTAGGGTTGAAAGGGTTAAAACCAAGACCCCATGTCAGTAGGCATGGCATGTTTAAGAACCCTTACTTGTATTTGCACCAGTCTGTAGCACAGGTCAATTTATAATTTCTCATCAAACAGTCATGCAGGATTTATATCAACAAAACAGAATATGTATTTAGGTACTTGTAGACTTTTATAACATTCTTTCATAACAAATCTAATTTGCATATTTAAGGAATTGCTTGATAAAGTCATCGAGTACCAGAAGGAAGCACAAGATGCTCTGGAGGCGGAAACTCCCGATTCAGAAAAACTGGAGCAGCTGATAGATTTCAGCGTCACTTTGGATGTTGATCTGCCTGAAATTCCAAAACTGAAGCAGGTAAATGATTTTTTATTGTAAAAAAGATGAGATACATTTTGCTAGTGCATCTGGTGAACTAGAAAGAAAGAAATTTTGAAAACTACTATCTTGTATTTTAAAAAAAAATATCATAAAACGGTAAAGGCTAATAATTTGATTTCAGAACTCTTTGAAGTATCAAAACCAAGTGATGTGTATAGAATTTTTGTTTTTGTTTTTTTTACCATAAAGGACATATCCTGTGTTTTGTCATATTACCTGGTCCTAATAGTGGATGGTAAATTTTATTTGTGACTTTCATCTTTCACCATTTTCCTCAATTGTTCCACATTTATTTAAGCACTTGGCCCGGCACCATTTTACTTAAGAATTTATTCAAGTCTGAGAATATTCTCAACTTTGCTGGCTCAGCCAATCAGATTGCAGGTTAACCAAAGATGAGTCATATTATAAGACTTAAGTAATTCTTAAGTCCTAGAGTGTTAGGACCTGAACTAATATTGATTGTTCTCCAGAAGAAAACTTTTAAGTTCCATATACCATTCCAGGGTATAGGGTTTTTCTGCATCTTTCTGTCAATCTGTCAGGTTAAGATTTCTAAATGCTTAATACTTGATAAAGGTGTCACAGGTACAGGACAGGTATTGATTCTTTGATACTCTCATAATGCTGATTTTTTTCGTTCAATAATAATTTTCAAACCTTCAGCTTGGTCAGTTAGTAGGGCACTCAACTCTTGATCGTGAGGTTGTGAGTTCGAGTCCAGCTGATGGCAGGTTGGTTTCCTGTCTTTCGGATGAGACAGTAAAAACTGAGGGCCTGTGTCACAGTAGGTGTCAGCATTTTAAAGAACCCTCACTGCTCAGTGACCGTAAGTGCCGAGCATAGGCCAAAATTTGAAGCTCTTCACCGGCATTTGGTGACATCTCCATATGAGTGAAAGATTCTCGAATGGGACGTTAAACAACAATAAATAAACAAACAAACCTAAAGGTTATCTTCAGAAAATATTTGGCCCCAGATCATTTCAAACTCAAGCTCAACAAATTTAATGGAAATGAAGTGATAAAACAATAGTATTTGTGCTGAGACAGTAAATAGTTAAATGTTTATTCCTAACAATTGTAAACAGAGTGATGTAGGCAGTGCTTTCCTGTTTTGGTTTTGTATTGATGGGACTGGACTGTTGATCATTTTGTATTTGCCTGGTATTTATAACAAGAATATTCTGAATTGAAGGTCTTGCAGCAAGCCAAGTGGCTAGATGAGGTCAGGCGCACTCTACAGGATCAACAAAATGTTACGTTGGACGTAATGAGGAAGTTGATGGAGCTTGGAGTGGGCCTAGCGCCTCACCCAGCAGTAGAAAAAGCCATGGCTGAATTACAGGAACTTCTCACCATTAGTGAGAGGTGGGAGGAGAAAGCTAGAATCTGCCTACAGGCCAGGTATCTTTTGTTCTTCTTTTTTTTTACTTGTGACATCAAAGTCATTTGTGTGACTGATTGCCAATCTGTTCTTGTCGTTTAGATGTGCATTGTATGTAAACTGTTATATATTTTTTACTCCTTCTGAAATACAAATGGATCAATTCTCTTCAATTTAGCTTTGGTATCTGGTACCCTTTTAGATAATGACATATAAAAATGTGATTTTCATGACTCTTGGGTTCTGGTTTTGAAGATAGGATGGGAGATATGATAACGTATTAAGCCCTTTTAGCCTCTTGCTGTCATTGTTTAAATTTAGGGAAGGATAATGTGTTATGGTTTTCATTTGAATCATAAATTTTGTGTGAAAATAAATTATTTTAACATTTTCTGTTACTTAAACAGCTTTGAGTCATTTATTGTTTTTTTTAAAGAAAAAAAAATCTCCAATGTCTGTAAACATTGTGAATCTCATAAATTCAAGGCTAGGAATTTTGTGGATAAGAGGTGGGACCCAGGTGACAGAAAGGGGTTTTTGAAGATGGGATGGGTTTTTTGTTGCCAGAATGGAGGTTCTGTAGTTAGGATCAAAACTAAGGTGACAAAACATGATTTTTGTAGGTATGACAATAATTTCATAACTGAACAGGGGTTCTGTAGATAGGATTGGGACTAAGTTGACAGATAGGGGGGGGGGTGTTGTAGAGAGGACGGGAACTCATTTGACAAAATGTGATTTTTGTTGGCAATAGAACCATTAATCATTTATACTTAAGGTTGCTATGTACATTTTAGTTGATGCTCATCTGTCAGTGATGAGTATTGTGTCATTACATAGCAAGAGAAATGCAGCTGAATCAAGCCGTGATACGCTTACTATGCGGTCATGGTTCAAACAGACTGATACATGTATATTACGACACTGCTTACATGTTTATGACTCAAAAGCAGATTGTAATTGGCCAATTAAGTTCCCCACAAGTGTTGATATTGTCCTGATATGACCTTATCCCAGGTCTTTAACTCATCAACCCCTGTAAAACAATGGACTCTTCCATAAATCAATGACATAGACCAATCCAAATGTGTCTTTAGGGGTGAATGGGTTAAGCCAGATACCTTGTGTTAGATTGAGTATGGGAATTATATATCTGCATATTTTGCAATTGTAAGTTTTTCAGAATGGCATCCAAAAGGTTTGCACCTTTGGATGGTTATGGCAAGTTCTCCTGAATAATTAAAAAAAAAAAAAAAGCAATAATAAGAAGCAATTGAAGTATTATAATTAGGTTATCATTGGGGATAAATGTGTTACGCGGTCTTCAAGGGTTGTACGTGTCCAGTGTTTTTGGTCAGTATTGTTTATATTGTTATTTTCAAACATATGAGTGGTCTCTATCACGCATTAGATCTTTACGTTGAAGTTTAAAAACTAATATCTCTACAAACTATATATAGGACTCCAGAGGTCTGTGTTTGTCCATTTTTACCAGAATTGTATCTATATCCTGGACATCCTAAAGATTTATACTGTGGTATCTGAGATGTTTTATACATTGAAGGTAACAATTTCTTGTTTTTGTAGACCCAGACATGTTATGGCTACCCTTGAAGCCATAATTAATGAGGCCAAAGGCATACCCGCCTATCTACCAAATGTGACAGCATTGAAGGAGGCCTTGAAGAAAGCCAAAGAATGGTCAGCAAAGGTTGAGACAATTCAGGTATATCTTTGTTCCTAGAATGCATATACAGTGCAACATGTCATGAGAGAACACTGTCATAAAAGACCACATTTTAAAAACCACTAAGTTAAATAATCCTTCAAATGAAACCTCTTTTGAGAGACCACTTGTCTTGGCAGATGGGGTGGTCTCTCAAGACAGTTTCCTCTGTACTTTATTCATGATTTATTTTCAGTGCAATAAAATTCCAAAACTTCTGATAATAGTTACTATAGTCATCAAGTAAGACTGTGAAATAATCTTACACTTGTAAAATCACATGAAAGAACTATGTTTAGAGGTCATTTTATGTTTATGATATTTATTCCTTTGCAGAATTCAGATTCTTACCCGTATCTTGACATATTAGAGAATTTGGTAAACAAAGGACGACCAATCCCTGTACGACTTGACCAACTTCCTCAAGTAGAATCGCAAGTAGCGGCTGCTAAATCGTGGAGAGAGAGAACAGCCCGAACGTTCCTCAAGAAAAACTGTACCTACTCACTCCTGGAGGTTTGTAACTGTTAAATCAACAAGTTTGTCACTTAAACAATTTCATTCCAAAAGCCATGCATTTAAACAATCCTGTGGATAGAACTACTTTTGAGAAACCACCTGTCTGGTGAGACCACATTTCAGTGCCAGAAAGGGTGGTCTCTTTAGACAGGTTCTACTGCATGTAATTTGTGCTTTGTGTAAGTATCCGAAGTATAGCTTTGTAAAATTATAAATGCAGAAAACGTACAGTTGCTTATTGCTATGACCATTAAACATCAGTTTTACTCAAGTCTGAAGAATATTTCGCAATGACAGCTAATCCAGGTATCTGATTAAACCTGCTTAATAGGGGCATTAGCTGTGTATACCCCCAAAAATTGTTTTGATTTTTTCTACTTTTCCTACTTGTACTTAATGTACAACAACAAATAAAAGATACATACAGTCATAAAAATGTCTTATATTTCTATATATTTTGTCCAATGTGGTATGCATATACAAATAGTAAGACTGGGTTTCTTCAAGCAATTTCTACAAAATATTTAGGAATTTAAGAATTTTTATGCCTGTGTATATCTCTTTTTTGTTATTGTGTATCAGTCCAGTTGCAAGTGATGAGTGTTCCCTGGGAAACTCCTGTTATATTTAAGGCACGGCCCTGTGTGTACTGACTTGATCAACATTAACGATATGCTTGAGATAAAAAGATTAACATGATGTAACAAGTCTTTAATTTCACCGACAGGTGCTCTCACCTAGAGCTGACATCGGCATCTACAATGGCGGGAAGAAACAGAAGAAAAAGAACAAAGATGGTGAGAAAGATCGGAGAGATAGTGAGAACAACAACCAAGTGGACTTTAAAGTTGATGAACAAAGAGATCCGGCAGCCATTGTAAGCACTTCCGCATTTTATTTTCAAACTATAAATTTGGCTGTTTCGAGACACCAATGTCATGTGATTCCAAGAATGTGTGGTGTTTGCTTCTAGCTTACAACTTTCAAGGAGCTATTGAATTTCACATGTTTTACTATCAAGTTTCTGTATTTGCTAGCTGCCAAATTTAATACATATTGTAATTCAATATTTGCAATCCATTGATTTAGTTTAAACTCATTTTATTTCAGTCATTTGAAATTGGATTGTGCAACAAGTACAACATTTTTTTAAGCCCTCTCCCTAAATCATTGGTTTGATGTGTGTAATTTCAACAATCCTGTATTTTAAGAGTCATTTTTTTAGTCTTATCATTGTGATGAAAATAATTAAATTGATTTTCTTTATAATTTTGTTTTTCCTTTCTCCTAGGTTGCAGCATTCAAAATGGCAGAATTGCAGGAGATTGAGAGAATGAGAGATCTCAGGAATCGCAATATAGAGAAGTTACGGCAGTCGGATGGAAACGTGCGGTACTGTATATGTAGAAAGGAAGCTTCCGGTTTTATGCTGCAATGTGAACTATGTAAAGATTGGTTCCACGGTAAGGGCAAAAGCATCAGAAACTGATACAATCTTCTCTTTTGTCCAATCTCATATGATAAGTGCCTGAATTGTTGTCTCCATATGAAAGCTCATTCTTAATTTCAAAATACTGTTTGAAAGAAGTATGTGTGATATTGTAGGAGTGCACATGGAAGTGTTTAATGCAGTATAAAGGAGTTAAGTAATAATCATTTCTTTCATTTTTGTATTTTGAGAGCACGACCACACGTCTTTTTTATCAATGTTATTTGTGTTTTGTATGCCTCCAAAATGGACAATCTGGGGGGAGGGGATGCATTGTCTTTTTGTAAACTTGTCTTTATTTTCAGTAAATTAAAAAGAGGATGAAATTATTCATAATTACCCAAGAGGTCTAAATCGTGAGAAAAAATAATACATAAAATGTATTGAGATCAACAACAGTGTTGATACAGGACCGCAGTATGACATCTCAGGGTTCTGGTTATTCTATGACCACACTTACTATATTCCACCCATTAAGCATCCAGGGCGCTACAAAAAATGGGAACAATGGTAGGTGCTTATTGGGACCAACTAATGGGTCAAATTGACATTTAACAGTTAATTCTTTATAAGGCATGCTGGTACTGTTGTTGTAGGACACTAATGACTGAAAAATTGTTGAGTGCAGCGTTAAACATCTGTAAACAAACAAATATGTTCTCCAAAGTAAGATATGATGAGATGTAAGTAATTTATATTTCATATATTTTCACTAATTTTACACAGACAAGCATAAATGACACAATTTCTTTTTTTTTTCAGGAGCTTGTGTGCCATTACCTAAATCAGCAAATCTGAAAAATAAATCCTCTCAAGCAGCAGCAGTACAAGCTGCAAAAGATCTCAAATTCTTGTGTCCTCTCTGTCTGCGATCACGTAGACCTCGTCTTGAAACAATTTTATCTCTTCTCGTATCGTTACAAAAATTGCCAGTAAGACTACCAGAGGGTGAAGCCCTGCAGTGTTTGACTGAGAGGGCAATGGCTTGGCAGGACCGTGCAAGGCAGGCCCTAACAACCAGTGAACTTGCTTCAGCTCTGGCAAAACTAAGTGTTCTTAGTCAGCGGATGGTTGAACAAGCAGCACGTGAAAAAACTGAAAAAATCATCAACGCTGAACTTCTGAAGGCGGCGAACAATCCGGAATTGCAAGGACATCTTGCTAGTGTAACACAAAGTGCTTTTGGTGCCACAAATGCTAAACATGCCGATTCTGGAAACTGCAGTTTGGATTCAGAGAATTCGTTTATGTTGCCTGTGTCACCGCAAGGATCACCACAGCAGAGTACGGAAGAGATACAGATGGAAGTGGAAGTGGTCAGTTCAAACCACACGGGGATGTCTGAACATGCTTATTCATCTGCATCCAAATGTAGTACAAGTAGGTTTAACCGTATTCTTACATGATTTTCATCTCTTTCAACCATCAACACATTGTTATTCGTCCTCCATGGCCGACTGGTTTGAATATAATGTTTTAAGGTATTCCATCTTGCTTTGAATGATTTTAGCCATTTTTGAACCAATTATGTGAGAAAGTTTGCTGGTTTCCTTGTATAAACTGGCTTACTCAATGTAATAGAACTATTTTTGGGTATGTTATATATACCAATCGAATGTGTCATGTACTTTTGGTATGTCAAGTAATAATAGAGTTATAATGGGACAAGGATTACTTCCCAACTTATATGACATTGCAACATTGATCATGTGTGGGGTTGTGTTTGTGCGCACGTGCAAGAACAAATGTGCATAACTCTTACAAATGCTCCAGCACACCAAAAGTGAGAATCTTTATGATGCATTTGATGAGGAAGCCATTGCACTGACCAGTGCTTCTACACATCATATTTGTAAAATATATGTATCTCAGTTGTTTATTTTGTTGCATTTACCCTCTCCCATCCAGTTCTTGTGGAAAGTCATATTTAGAATACTGTATAAATCTGCTTGGATAAAATATTTCATATAGAGAATTTGAGGTCGTTTTTAGCACAAGAAGATTATCAATAATCAAGAAACACCCTGGTCCCAGTCACCAATTAATTTTCTCAATACTCAAGGTCAAGTTATATTTTAATTTTTTTTTACTACATAGTTATTTTTAAAACTTCTGGATGCAACTAGGAAGCATGTTTTTTATTCACATCAAAAACATTGGATTAAATTATTATTTTCTTGTAAAAATTGAAAAATTTGTTGAGAATGGCACTCAGTATTATGTTCTTTAACTTTGATTAATATTTCTTAAGTTTTCTTCAAATGAGCGGTACTTTTCATCATTACTTACAATTGTATGCAATGATTATTCCAAAGTGTCCAATTGCAGCATACTTTCCAGGGGTGGAAATTAAGAAAAAACCCTCAGGAGCTCCTAAGTTTTAAATTCTGGGAGCCCAGATTTAAACTTAGGGGCCCGTCATATTTACTTGAAAAAAATTTAACCAGTTTGTGACCTTAACATTTTAACAACTTGCTCAGCGGGGCAAGTGCTATACTGATATTGTGCTTGACTGCCATGAAAATTTGGTTGCTCGCATATTTAGGTTTTATTAATTCATTGTTATTTTAATAAATATATACAATGTAAATTGTTTCTGAATGAAATACATTGTATTTGCAAGTAAATTAATTGTAAATGCATTCTGTATTGTCAATATCATTTATATCAATCATTATTATTACTATTTTACAATGTAACTACTGTGTGTTTAAATTGATGCAAATTACAAAAGTTTTCATTTTTTAAAACAATATCTATCCACTTTAAGTATCTCATTAAAACTTATTCACAACAACTAATTTTCCTTAAATCATTCACCTACATTTAATTAAGATTTTATAACTTTTATACAATGTATAGTATTACATGTACATGTATCATCATTTTAACACATCCTGAAAGTCAGTTCCGTTCGGTATCGGTTATTTTATTACACACACCCAACTTCCATTTCCTCCATAAACTGCAAGCAACAACAGTCAACACATGATGTGTTCTGTGACATTTTTGGCCACGAGGTAAAGACTAATGTATTTACTTTTCAATAAAATAATTATTTTAATTTCTAACTGGTTTTTAGCAATCCATTTAAACTACAAATAGAAGGAAATGGATCACTTTCGAAACTTAAGCTTTTTAAAATGACGAATGCAGAATGGTTGTACTTCTACTTTCATTCTGATAAAAGCAGACATTCTAACTAAACATATCAAAATTTTAGCTTCATCAGATTTGGAATTTTAAGGACCAAAATTGGGAAAAAACAGATACTATTTCCGACTGGAAATGGACCGAATTACGGCCCCAAAAGTGGCAAAAAAATTCCTGAAATCAATTCGCCAAACGGGCGACTTCGTACGTAAAACAATACTCTCAATTGTAAATTCAGTCGCCTTGGGCGAACGGCACCCGTTAATTTCCATCCCTGCATTCTGTGTTTTACATGTATCTTGAAACCTTCCAAAAAATTTAGTTGAGCTTAAATATTGAGTAAAGTTGGTGACCTTGGTCCCTGATTTATCATCACTACAATTTAATACTGATAGGCACATCACAGAGAAATGTAAGAACTAATAAAGATGCATATTTTTTTTTCTTTAGAGTTGTTCTATTAAACGACAATTTTTTGATATAAGTGTTCCATTCTTCAGATGCCTCACCTAGAAAACATCAAAGAAAATCACCACTAGTGCCTCGTACACTGGAAGCTCCAGTTTTAGAGTTGTCTGGAATGGCCAAAGCTCAACTGGAGGAGTTGATGATGGAAGGAGACTTACTGGAAGTATCTCTGGATGAAACTCAACACATCTGGAGGATACTACAAGCATGCCAACCTCGAGGAGATGCCAAATTCCTGGGCATCGAAGTAAGACATTTTTCTGATTTTTGGTCACCTGTGTCATTCCTCAGTGGCATATTTCAGTTCGTTACCATCAGTCAATGTGGGTCATGTAGATGTGTTTCTGTAAGGAACTTTTGAATTTTTTCAACTTCTTAAACACCACAGAATCAATTATCTTTATATTCATTCCTTTCACCTAACAGTATCTTAATGGTTTGCTATTTCTGGTGTGATAGACCAGTGCATTATGATTTGTGGGATTGAAATGGTTAATATGTAATATCATTAGCTTAAAGTTAACAGAATCATACATTTCTTTGTTTTCATTTTGTAATTCAAATTATTAAAATTCAGGTAAATACAATTTCGATATTATAAAGTATGGTCCGTGTTCTTAACAGAGTCAAGAAAATATGATGCCGAAAGAAACAACGGAAAAAGAGAAGTTGCTGATTAAGATCAAGAAAGAAAAGGTGAAGGACCCAGAGAAAAAGAAGAAAAAGCGGAAGAAGGAAGAAGAAGGACAGGACATCAAACCCAAGAAAATAAAAGACAATACTGACACTGTAGAGAAACCGAAGAAAATAAAAGTGAAAAAAGAAAAAGATCCAAATAAGGAGAAGAAATTACAGAAAGATTCAGACAATCAAGAAATAGGTAAATTTTTCTTCAGAATTTGGAGTTGAGAAATCATTGTAAGATTTTGTTTATTCCATGCTTATCAGCGAGACCTGTACTCGTCTTTAGATGTGACCCATCACTGGGATTGAATCCAGACTTTCTGTTTATGAGAAAAATACGACACAACTGAATAACATCTTGCGAATGTATTTGATAAAGCTGCATGTGATTCTGTTTTTTTTTAGGTCGTTAGAGGCACACAAAGATGTGCTGCACATTTTTCATACACTCCCTAGTTCTCCAAATAAACTGGGTCACTCGTCTTCAAATTTGGTATGTAGCTTCTAGAAATATTCAATTTTCAAGTGAGAAGTTTCAGATGTGAGTACATGTCTAACCTAAGAGATAAAAACATTGGCAGCGTGTAAACATTTGTCAAGTGCTAGATCCTAGGAAGTGAAAGTCATTAACCAATATGAGTTCCAAAATGATTGGTCAGACATAAATAAATTTGAAACATAAACAAACAAATGCAAAAGAATGATAATGTAAACAATCATGTAAATATTGGACTTCTAGATGTTCAGAGGCTACTAAGTGTCCAGTCCATGTTACAGTAATGGCAGCTGGATACCACAGGTAGCTAGATTAAAACATTGCTACTGAAACCATGATATGACTTCTGTTTATACATGGCTCAAATACACTGTAACAACCATCTGGTGTCAACATTCAGCTTCAGAATTTGATCTGTAAATATGGGAAATGATGTGGGGGGAGGGGGAGATGTCCATGACGGAATGTAAAGAGCAGTATGCATGCTTTAGATAATCTTTTGTCTAGTTATATCCACAATGGTACTGCTATGTTTATGGAGACAGTATTGCCAGTTTATTTAGGGACAGCAGGTGCTTTTTTCCTAGGGACATTGTAGGTTTCATGAGTGTATATAGCAGTATGCATGGTTTATACCACCTCTAGTTAGCAATGGGACTTTATCTGTTTATGTAAGCAAGGTTACCAGTTTAATTAGTGATTACAGGTGCTTTTTCTTTAGGTACATTGTAGGTTTTACTTATCTCTCAAATTGTTTACAGTACTTAACTTTTTATCCACAGCACTTTCCGGATCCACCTCATCAGATCTGGAGAAGATCAGGAAAGTCTTGGAACAAAGTGGAGAGAAGGAAAAGCCGAAGAAAATTACTAATGAGAAACCAAAGAAGAAGAAATTGAAAGTAAAGAAAGAAAAAGAAGGACCTGAAGAAGTTGATAAGAAAAAACGGAAACCCAGAAAGAAGAAAGAGAAGGAAAGTTTGGTAATGATGGATGATGACAAAGATGATGATAATAACGATGATGATTGTGCCGCAATTAAATGTTTAAAGCCCACAGGTATGTGTTAAAATTGTAATAATTATGATTTTGTGTTTTTGGTTGAAAACCTTAATTAATTTTATTGCTTTTACTTCAGAATCAATTTATTAATTAGGAGGATAAACATGAAGAAAAGGACGTACCATTTTAATTCAATTTAGGAGAGTTCAGAGAGTTCCATTCAACTTGTAGCACTTGCTTTATTGGACCTTTTTTGGAAGTTTTTCAAATTTTAATATGTTGTTACCGATGACCAAATGGAGGTTAAGATCCATATTGACAAGTTTCACTTTCAATGTTCAGGAGTTATGGTTCTTGAAACATTGAAAATTGGCATTTCCAGTCTTGTCCATGCAATAAGTCATGAACCATTTAACCAAAGCTTTTCAAATTGTAATATGTATTGTTACTAATGACAAAATGTGGGTCAAGCTTGGTATTGATGATTTTTACTTACACTGTTCAAGAGTTATGGTTCTTGAAAGTTGTGTCCATGCTGTAACTCCTGCTATGCTGTTAAATCAAACCTGTTAATTTTTAGCTCACCTGGCCTAAAAGGCCATGTGAGCTTTTGCCATTACTTGGCGTCTGTCGTCGTCGGCGTCGTCGTCCGTCCGTCGTTAAAGATCAACTCCTCAGAAACCACTGGGCCATTTGCAACCAAACTTTGTCACAACAGTCCTTGGGTGGTCTACTTTAAAAATTGTGTCCGGCATGTCCGCACCTAATCCAAGATGGCCGCCAGTGGGGATCATAGATTAACATTGGACCCTATGGGAAAATATATTCAAAGATATTTTTCTCTGAAATTACTGAGAACATAATTAGAACCAATCTTTTTCTCTAAAACCCTTGGTCATAGTAGTCCTTAGATGGTACCATTCTGAAACTGGTGTTTTTTTAAATCTGCACCTAATCCAAGATGGCCGCCAGCGGGGAACATAGGTTAACATTGGACCCTATGGGAACAATATCAAAGATCTTTTTCTCTAAAACCCTTTAGCCAATGGGAACCAAACTTGGCCACAATAGTCTTTGGATGGCCCCCTTCAACATTGGGGTTTTTGAGTGCTACACCGAATCCAAGATGGCCACCAGTGTAAAACATATTTTAATATTGGACCTTATGGGAAAATACGTTCAAAGATATTTTTCTCTGAAACTAGTGAGCCAATTGGAACCAAACTTGGTTATAGTAGTCCTTAGATGGTACCTTCTGAAACTGGTGTTTTTTTTAAGTCTGCACCTGATCCAAGATGGCCACCAACGGGGAACATAGGTTAACATTGGACCCTATGGGAACAATTTTAAAGATCTTTTTCTTTAAAACCCCTAAGCCAATTGGAACCAAACTTGGCCGACAACAGTCTTTGGGTGGCCCCCTACAACATTGGTGTTTTTGAGGGCCGCACAAAATCCAAGATGGCCGTCAGTGGAGAAGATATTTTAACATTGGACCCTATGGGAATTGGTTGAAATTTAATTTACATATAAACAAAAATGATTTAGTTAATTTAACAGTTGCTGTACAAAAGTATGAATGCCCTCAGTATGATAGTGGTATGACAGTGTTATAATATCCTGTATGGGTTTTAAGAGATACCAGAGTGTCTAGATTTGATGTTGGTCAATTGGATTTATTTATTTATCTGAATCTGACAAGTAAAGGTATAATAATGCATATTGAAACAAATTCAGTTTTTCTTTGAAGTAGTTAACAAAATAGAATTAAAGAAACATGATGAGGCAATTATGTTAAAATGTATGGCATCAAACTTAAACAAAAGTTTGTTAATGGGAATTCATAATTGCTCAAGTTCACATCAATATATATAATAGAAAGACAGTGTCGGGATTGCAGGTATTATTTTGTCAATTTCTCTCTATATATTACCTCCCTTTATCATATTTTTTTCCACTTCCTGTCAGTGTTTTTTTTGCTGGTAAGACTAAAAAGGTTGGATTTTAACTTGCCTGGAGTGAAGGGAAAAAGTTTCTTCCACCTGTGCCTGATGTTGCATCTAGTGATTAAGGAAATGAGGGGTCAAAATAGGCTAATTTACGTCTTGCATCTACCTAGGTGAGCTATACAGGCTCCTGGGAGCCTCTAGTTTTTTTACTTGATCTTGTTTAGGGGGTCCAGATATGCAGATATCATTTTCATGCAGGAAAATCCAGTTTGTTGACAATCTGACAGTCTTTCGTTTTAACTACCTTACAATATTTAGTCATGTATGCATAGAGTGACTAATAAACTGCATCATGGTTGCTTGTTAAAGTCAAGGAGCTTTTCTGGAACTATAGGGGTAGTTCCATCATGAGGCAAAGGCTGTGAGTAATCATGCAACATGCTAAATCACCTCTGATTGTTTGGCAGTATAGATGCTACCTAGAAAAAAGTTGCTTTAATTGTTCTACAGGGGGAAGTGTGTCCTGCAAGAAATGATGGCGATATGCAAGTTTGGTGTTATAACATGGGGGTATGATAGGTCAGGGGAAAACTTTATACTGCATATATTGTTATTGGAACTATGTATATTGTATATAACATTGTAAACACAATTGTATTATGCATTTCAGGGGAAGAAGTGAACTGGGTTCAATGTGATAACTGTGAGGAATGGTATCACTTGCTTTGTGTTGGTCTTGGCACGGATGAAGTCACAGAAGATGAAGAATACAAGTGTTTCAAATGTAAAAATGGTGACAAGGCATTCACACCGTTGATGGTAAATGGTGACAGTCTTCCGAGGAATTATTCAAACACGTCTGTGACTAGTGACGACACAGCTATGAATGGTACCAGCACGTCGGATGAAAATGTGGCGTCCACGAAAGACATACCTCATGACGCGGTCAAGAATAGCAAAGCTGAGCCAGATGACAATGGTGATGTTAATGATGAGGATGAGGATGATGATGATGATGATGATGATGTTGACGATGATGACAATGATTTATCTCAGGATCTTACATGTCATGAAAATTTGGACAGTGTCAATACAGAGACGCAGAATGAGACAAGTAATTCTTCTCTTGAAATCTCAAAAGACGTGTCAAATATGGAGGCTAAACCTCTCGTACAAAACAAGGACTTAGATTTACAAACACCTGCATCAGATGTGGAAAAATCCACAGCACCTCTCTTACTTCCACAAGATTCTGGTGTTGCAGACTTGTGTGAAATTGAACAGACAGTTGCCATGGACACTGAGGAAAAAGAAGCTCGAAGTCCTGTGATAGAACCGCAAGAAAGTGAAAACACTGTGAACAGAATACAAGAAATGTTGTCCTCCTCGGAGTTACAGGAGGAAGTGATGTCATGACCTCTGTGTGTGTGATTGTTGTGGGGTTTTGTGGTTTTACGATTTTTGATTGTCAAAAAGCAACTATTTGTTGAAACTAGTCATGGCTGTTCTGTTGCAGCAAAAGCTTCTTAATATGTGGCTAGTTGTCAAGGAAACATAGTACAAGATGGCAATACTTCCGTGGTGCTTATCAGCTGTTACATTCATTGATCCATTTTTAGCTTGATATAGTAGTAGCCACACCTCTCTCGGCAGCGTAGATGATCAGATGGTTTATACTATCGTCAGTTATCATGTATGCATACAAAATAAAATTTATTATACATGTTATATTTTAGATCATTTTGAAATCAGGCAGTCGAGTATTTCTACAGAAAACACTGTATTTAATGAAATATTATCATTTTGTAATATTTTCCTTAATGTGGAATTTATTTTTCTTGGCGCGTAGGTATGAATTATACAATAATATCTAAGGGGCAAATTTGAAGTTTGTGTAATGAACAAAATCATCATTGAGTTACCATCTCATAAACCATGAAAATTCATGTGTGTTATATATATACATTTGTGTGTATGTATATATATATATATATATATACACATATATATATATATATATATATATATATATATATATATATATATATATATATATATACATACACACACACACACACACACACACATACATATACATATAGTAGAATTTCGATGAGTCAAACTTCTTGATGTTTCGAACTATTCCCAAAGTCCTGAATAACTTTATTATTCAATACTACCAGGGGCTGAAAATACTTTAAGTCCGAGGTCCGGGACCTACATATTTAACTTTCGGACCCTGTCATTTTCCTGCTTTGTGGGTCCGAGGACCTAAGTCTGAATCGATGAATAACTATTCTGTCGGTTTCTTTCTAAACTTTATTCCCTTTGTAAAGTTCAATCGTCATTATCTAATATTAATTTGTGGCAGTTTTTTTGGTATATAATTTTGTGTTCCCACCTTTGATAATAGTTATATGTATTGATTAGTTATATCAAAAGTCTGACTTGGTTATATTGTTATTGGACCCATATGTTTGAGGACAGGACTCAGGCAAAATTTAACAAAAAAGTCCTGGACCCAAGCAGCTGAAAGATAATTTTCAGCCCCTGACTACTTATAAACGTTTTATAATTCGAACTTTTATGAGTCAAATTTCTTGATGTTTCGAATAAATTTTTTGGCCCATTTTTTAAAAAAAAAACAACAAAAATTCCTACCGTATTTTATGGCCTATAGGTCGATGTGGGGGATAGGTCGAATGGCCGATTTTTGGCAAAAATCTAGGTTTAAGTATTAGATAAGTCGAAGTGGAGGACAGGTCGATGTCGGCAGAGATGGAAACAAGAATGGGAGAACACAAAAATGCATCGTTTATGTTTAATAACTAGTGCCAACACGATGGTAGCCTGCTAAAATAATCAAAGTGATCGGCCTATTTTACGGTACAATATTACATAGGAGTGATTAAAAAGCATAGAAGTTGCATTTTATCATATTGAACATCACTTATATTACTCGTGTGTACTGATTATGTATACAAGCATCGTCATTATGTTACCTGTCAAATCATCATTAAATTCTTTATGCTGTTTACACAAGCGACCTCAATCCTTGTCTTATCCTTACATTGACCTAAATTATTATGCTGCTGCAATTGTCAAACAATTAAATACTCAAGGTTTAGTGTCAATTAATTTATGTAACACTTTTTCCAAAGCTTTCCCAACTTCAAAGACTGCCGCTTGATCCTTATCAGTTGAAGGTCACGTTCCAGTGAACACAGCTTGTAGTGTCCTGAAAGTCTGAATGAAGACTTCAACTTCACAGTGGGGTGCCGAGATAAGGGAATCATTCAAAAGTATAAACTGTCCGGTATAAATATAATGTAAACAATGTATTTTTATTACGCAGTTTCTGACACAGTCTTGAATCCCAATGATATTGTAACTTGAAAGATCATTATTTTGTCACTTGATTATGAACACAGTGCATTACGCACACACGAGGTCATATTTAATAGTCCTATTTAAGTATTGATACAAATGAGTGTTTGGAGTTGGCCCCTAGATTATTCTGTGGAAAATTTTGAATTACGATGTTAAAATGAGGAATTGCAGATACAAGTAAAATATATCACTATTTTTTTAAAGATAAGTCGATATGGTGAATAGGTCGAGGTCACAACTTTAGAGAAAAAAAATATCGACCTATAGGCCGTTAAATACGGTACATATAATTCAAAGTCAAATTTTACTTGTGTACGAAATCGCCCCATGATAATTCTTCTCAAACTTTCAATGTTTAATTTTACAAAAATTGAATTAAAATTTAGCACTTATATTAATTATAATGACCATATATTGTCTTAAATGGTTTTGAAGCAGTCATATACACCTTATAGAAACTCTGAAACTAAACAAATATGATTCTTGGTTACCATCCATGAGTTGTAATCCCGATGTTTCGTACTTTTCTAGGTGGTCCATTTGACTTTGACTCATGAAAGTTATACTATATATATATATATATATAGTCATAAGGTTTTCATTAAGATTATACTGAATTCTAAGAAGCATTAAAATGCTTTGTGATAAACTGTTAAAAACATATTTCAGAATTTTCAAATATGATGCTTATTCAGTTTTGTCACATTAATATATTTGCTATATGTGGGGATCCAAGTTATGACCAGTAACTTCGGAAATCTGTGGAAGATTTAAGTTTTTTTTTGTACAAGGTTTTATCAGTTGTGTGTTTTGTAGTTTTTGGGGGTCAAATAATGATAAAGATCTACTTTTGGAGTTGATAGTAAAAATGATACAGTATGTTAAAAATAGAATATGCAGCGCTCTACAATGCGACCAAATCACTCGCAAATGCGACCATTTTTTAGATTTTGGCGAGTGTTTAACCTCATTCAGTCGCCACATTGCGACCAGTTTTTTCCTCGAACCGGAAATCAAAAGTTTGTCCGTTTTCACTGTGAAATTACATTATAGAAATCATGGTCTGTTATGCGCTTAACAACAACCAATTTGGTTATTTAGTTTCGATAAACTAGAGCGTCTAACGCACGTGGATTACGTATAAAAACACGTTGTATTGCTCTCATGTTTTCGACTTGAAATTTTCCTAACAGCACACGATGACATTTTTTTTTCTCGGTCGAATTCAACAGAAGTATCATTAGACACTTCTGAGTTTAAACGATCTTGGTTAAAGGAATACTGGAACAGTGTTATGGCTAGTGTTCGACTAGGCCGAACTTTCTGCCCCAATTTCGATTTTAACTTAAGCGATTTTTAAGTGGGTAAAATTGGCGCAGAAAGTTCGGCCTAGTGTTCGACGAGGAGGACAAGCAGACCACAGCCTAATTCCTTTGGGGATTCTATTGTGGCCGATTTATCGTGAGTCAACACAATAAAACGGCCGCGACAGAATCCCCAATGGGATTAACCACAGTCGGAACTGGAAATTAAAATCGAGAGTCAAACACCCGATTGTTGGACAAACACCTATAAATTAAAGAGACAATCTGGTCACGGGTGTTGGACTCTAGATTTTAACTTACAGACAAAATTTACAATTCTTGTGGGCAGTCTCTGTTTTGTAAATTCTGTCGAAAAGAAACTGGCGTTAAAAATTTAAAAAACAAGTTTAAGGTTGCCTCAATATTAGAACTACAAATATGAAAAATATAGGCATATAAACATTCCTGAATTGATAAAAAAATACACAAAAAGGTCAACATGCAGTTAATAACCTTGTTTTAAATGGATTGAAACAATAAAATGTTACATAAACTTAGAACATTAATATTTTATTTCATTTCTATATTTTCATCCAGTGGATTTTTTAAGAACGCATGCACACACACACACACACACACACACACACATATATATATATATATATATATATATATATATATATATATATATATATATATATATATATATATATATTGGCGAGTAAAAGTTCCTGGCTGGCTAGTAAAATTTCTGGTTCACTGGCCAAATGAAGAGTGAATTTTTTTAGTGTTGTAGAGCCCTGATATGTTCACAACTTTATGTGTCCATTAGTGGCATGTGTATGTGCCTTACAAGGTACAAACAGGGTTCATGTGGTAAAGGTTTGGGATATTTAAGGGTTTATGTTTTCCAAAACCACAAATTTTAGAGGATACAAAATACAATTCTTCTTTTTTGTAGCTGCAAAAATTTGTTTCTGGCAATAATTGTTAAGATTGATAAAAAAAACTAAAGTTTTCTTTCCTAGTGGCAAGTCACACAATCACACATGTGTGCACACATATACAATAGCTACACATAAAGATCACCAACAAGCATCATGAGTCTTTAAATGATCAAACATTCAGCCATCTGAAATGCTGCATGCATTTTATAAGTATAGGTCTACCAAGGTAAAGTGGTATATCCTGGTTCTGCTAGATACCAAAACAATAATATTCATTTTCCAAAAAGTTGGGTATACAGGTAAAATATTTTACTTTGTTCTGATTGCATGCAGTGCTGTAGCTCTAATATATTTGAGCTGGCAAGTAGACTATCACTCCCATTGTCATCTAATTTAGACTTGCCGATTTTTTGTAAATATGTGCTAGTTTAACTTTGTAGACCTATAGTCAGATCAATTTTGTGTACAAAATGTCGGCAGTTTTTTTGGCAGAAAGAAAATCTAGTATTTGCCGGAAGCCAAAAGTATTTTCTATCAATGTAAAACTTTTTGTCAACAAATTCTTATTTTTGTTTATGTAACAAAGTAATCTCAAGGTATCATAGATTGTGAAGAGCTTTTACCCAGGTTTTGAATAATAAAAACAATGTTTTTGCTCCAATATTTTCTATGATAAAACATACTGCCTCCAGAATTTGCCATTTGTTTATTCTTTATGCTTCCAAAGCTATTCAGTTAGGTACCATTAACATAATTGAAATTTATAGTCCTCTGAAATAAAATGTGTGAAACAAAATTATAATACATCAATCAATGTAGTTGTAAGTGATTTGGCAAGTGACTTTTCAAATATTTTATTTTTTATAATGCTTTATTCTTATTGTTTGCTTAATATAAATAAATATCTTGACATTTGTGTTTTTCCTAGAATTTCTGAATTTTTTTTTATTTTGGGTGTTGTTTTTCTGTTTTGGTGTTGGTATACAAAGATTTGTAATAATAACGCTGAAAATGAGATTCTTCTGTATAGAAGTTGATTCAGATAAACAACAGTAGATAAATTTAGAGTGCTTCAAAATATCAAAACCTTTACTAATCCAATCTTCCTCAACCTCACTGACCTCATTAGAATGGTCAGAATAGATTTGAACATGCCACTGAGATACAAAGAGCTAGAGCAGTTATCAGTGACAATGGGATTGATATTTTTCTGATTTTGGTGGGGGGTGATTTATTTATCCCCATGTTCAAATTGTTACCCCAAATATAATACATACATGAAAAATGTCTGTTAAGCAACTGTTATTTGTCAAACAGTTGTGATGGAAGCTTTTGAAGGTATCTATGGTTACTATGTTGTCATAGCAACAGATTGAATCAGTGAATGTAAATAGATTTGTTTACCTTCTGGATCATGATGTCCAAACAAAAAGGCAGGGCGAGTGTTTAGAATTCTGCAACCAATTAGTGGTTTAGATAGAATCAGATAGGTATAGTAACCATGGATTAATTGGTTGATAATTATTACAAGTTACAGACAGGTTTTTACTTAACAAAATTTTATATAAAATGTATCAAGATAATTTGTCCGAGTCACGATGGAATTGTCAAACTTAAATTTTTATGTATACAAGGGTCGATGTTTATTTGACACCTGAGCATTATTTTTGTGTGTAGTAGATTGTACCATGGTTTTACCAGTCTTTGTTCAGGTTTTGTAAATATATGCAGAAAGCAGAGTTTGTTAAAATAAGATGTAAAGATATATCTGACAAACTGAAAACATTTTTAGTATTTCGTTTCTTTAATTTATTCCTGTTGATAACCTCCTGATGTAGATATTTGTTTTGTACATAAGTTTGTCATCCTCAGTTTGGTTTTATACATGAAAATGTAATAGATGATTTAAGGCCTAGTGTGTGTGTGAGAGAGAGAGGGACAGAGAGAGAGAGAGAAAGAGAGAGAGAGAGAGATTGATTTTGAGATTCATTTGTTTCAAATAACTGCAAAGCAGGCCCATTCATTTTGTCTTTGTTGTAGTGCCCAAGCCATTTTTGTTGACTTTATTGTTTGTTTAGTTTGAACACATTAAGGGTATTTGATTTTGTTGTCCTGTTGTAATATCGTAAAATGTCTACGACTTAACCATTTACATTGACAGGCAGTAAAACGTAATAATCAAATGCACAAATGTATTCCATGTACACATACTTTAAATCTTGAGGTTATCTTGCATACCCTATTTCCTCTAATAGACTGATCAGTATTCCGACTTTGGTTAGTCCATTATGAGAATGTAGGGTGAAAGGGATTGAACTAATAGCATTTTCTACCATTATGTTCCTTGGAATATGATAGTGCTACATGTACCGTGTTAACAATTTAGTCACTTTATCACCACATTTACCAGTATATTGTTCATGAAAATAAAAAAACATCAACCCAATTGTCACAGTTGTTGTATTTTACTTCTACAAATTTCAAACATATCAAACAAGCATCAAGTCTTTTGATATTCTACCTTTTACACAACAATTCCTGACCAGACTCACTTTTATTATAAGAAATTGGAAATTGCAAATATAAAAATATTGTGTTAGGTCATGAAGAACCATATTTTGTGGAGTGGATTCCAATAACAAGTACACTGAAGAGCCTATCATCAAGATGCTGAAATTTGTAGTGGACAACATTGTCGTGGTTTTTGCGGAAATCTTCTCCAGAAAATAGTGGCATTCAAATGGGTACCAGTTGTGCCCTTTTGTTGCTTTATATCTGTTTGTATTCGTATGAATTTATACAGTCACTACTGAGTGCTCTCCACAGGAGTACGTTAACGGCCTTCCATCAATAAATGTTCCAGAAATTCATGATTACCTTGGCCAGATGTATCCTGTTCGAGCTTGAGATCAATGAGACGACAAGAGAGCAGTACATTATACTTGGATTTACTCCTGTTAATAGGGAAGGATGCTGTCAACATGAGCTTATCACTCATTAAGTAATTGTTTCCTTTGTATAACATAACCATCTGAACAGTTTAGATATTAAATATGTTACATAAAATAGTTTGTGTTAAAATACAAGTTGCTTGTGCTCTGTAAAAAGTTTAATGGTGAAATCAGTTATCCTTCAGATATTATGACAAGGTATTACCACATCAAATGTCTCACACAAATGATAATTTTATGTAGAAAATGTAAAAATTAGCGAACGGCTTACACAAGTTTTATAAGCTGACAGCTGTGTAGAGTTGTGACAATACTGTATTATCCGCTGGCATTTGTGTAGAGTTGTGACAATAGCATTTATCCGCTGACAACTGTGTAGAGATGTGACAATACCGCATTATACACTGATAGATGTAGAGTTGTGACAACAGCATTTATCTGCTGACAGTTGTATAGAGTTGTGACAATAGTATTTATCCACTGACAGCTGTGTAGAGTTGTGACAAGAACATTTATCTGCTGACAGTGTAGAGTCGTGACAAGAGCATTTATCTGCTGACAGTTGTGTAGACTTGTGACGAGCTTTTATCTGCTGACTGCTGTGTAGAGATGTGACAATAGCATTTATCCGCTGACAGTTGTATAGAATCGTGATAATAGTATTTATCCACTGACAGCAGTGTAGAGTTGTGACAAAAGCATATATCTGCTGACAGTTGTGTAGTTGTGACAAGAGCATTTATCTGCTGACAGTTGTGTAGAAATGTGACAATAGAATTTATCCACTGACAGTTATTTAGAGTTGTGACAAGAGCATTTATCTGCTGACAGTTGTATAGAGTTGTGACAGTAGCATTTATCTGCTGACAGTTGTGTAGTTGTGATGAGCATTTAGCTGACAGTTGTGTAGAGTTGTGACAAGAGCATTTATCTGCTGATGGTTGTGTAGAGTTGTGACAATAGAATTTATCCGCTGACATCTGTGTAGAGATGTGACAATAGCATTTATCTGCTGACAGTAATATAGAATTGTGACAAAAGTATTTATCTGCTGACAGCTGTGTAGAGATGTGACAATACCACATTATTCGCTGACAGTTTTGTAGAGTTATGACAATACCATTTATCCATTGACAGTTATGTAGAGTTGTGAAATAGAATTTATCTGCTGACAGTTGTGTAGATTTGTGACAATACTGCATTATCCGCTGATAGTTTATAGAGTTGTTACAACAGCTGTGTAGAGATGTGACAATACCACAATATCCGCTGACAGTTATGTACAGTTGTGAAAACAAAATTTATCCGCTGACAGTTGTGTAGACTTGTGACAATACTACATTATCCGCTGACAGTTGTATAGAGTTGTAACAATACCGTATTATCTGCTGACAGCTGTGTAGAGTTGTGACAAGAGAATTTATCTGCTGACAGCTGTGTAGAGATGTGACAATAGCATTTATTCATTGACAGCAGTGTAGAGTTATGACAATAGCATATATCCGCAAACAGCTGTGTAGAGTTGTGACGAGCATTTATCTGCTGACAGTTGTGTAGAATTGTGACAAAAGCATTTATCTGCTGACAGCTGTGTAGAGATGCGACAATACCGCATTATACACTGACAGTTTTTTTTAGATTTAAACATATTTTATTGTTTCTAAACAAATGGATTGGATACAAGTTATAACATCTTATTAAAGTCCTTTCCGTTACATACAACATAATACATTTTAACATGTCACGTAACGATGATTTAAAACAACAGGATTTATATTTGTTTCAAAATTAAACAAGAAAAGAACAGAAATTAATTTACAAAAGAAAGAACGAATATGCGGAAATGGAGAACTATTTTTTATATAAAGCTAACTTATTAAACTAACATCAAACTAACATATCAGGCCTGTATACACTAGACTGCATTCGAAAAACGTTCATCTTATCAAAAAGTCTTGAAAGTATTATAATTGGGGTCGACATTGATTGGTAAAAGATCATTTAAATGGTGCCCTATGGTTGTGAATATCGGAAAATAAACTAAGTTTTCGGAATTTCCTTCTTTCTTTTAGCATGCTCCATCCTAACTCCCTATATAAAAATTCTGTTTTAGTAAAAATTGGCAAACCAGTAATTATTCGAGCTGCTTCTAGTTGAATGTTTTCTAATTTTGATTGACAAGTCACACCACAGTTATCCCAAACTTCACATGCATATTCCAGTAAAGGTCTTATGTAAATCAAATAGATTTTTTCCAAAATTTTTTCTTGATAACAGAAATTTCAATTTCCTCAATGTAGAAATGTATTTAGAAACATTTTTTAATAAGTAATTTATATGTAAAGTCCATTTAGCATCGTTGTTAAATATTAAACCTAAAATGTTTGTGACTATCGACAATAGGTATCAATACATTATTGAAAACAAAGTTAGGTATAAATGGTATTTGTCTATTAGTGACTAACATTATATCGGTTTTTTCTGGGTTGAAAGACATTAACCATTTGCTCGACCATTGAAATAAATTCTCCAGATCATGATTTACTGCAAGTTCGATGTCCCTAATAATATCAAAGATGTATCGTCAGCATAAAGGTTACATACAGAATTTACAGATGACGCAATATCATTTATGTATACTAGAAACAAAAGAGGACCAAGTATAGAACCCTGGGGGACTCCCGATTTGATCAAACGTTCTCTTGATATACTGTTTGATAATTTAACACACTGTTTTCTATTTATCAAATAGTTTTCGATCCACGAAAAGAGTTTGCCGTTGATTCCATAGCCTCTAAGTTTAGTTAAAAGTCCCTTGTGCCAAACACGGTCAAAAGCTTTTGAAAAAATCACAAAAAACAAGGGCCGTGTATGATTTCTCTTCTAACGCTAAAGAATTCTGTGGTATATATCGATGAGTTGGTGGGTTGTGGAAAATTTTGGTAAAAAACCTGATTGTAGTTTGTATATCAAATTATTTGATGAAAGGTAATTGTATATATATTTATAAACAACTCTCTCAAATATTTTTCCCACACACAGCTTAGTAAAGATATTGGACGATAGTTCGAAACGGAAGAGCAATCCCCCTTTTTAAATAGTGGTATTACGTGTGCAAGTTTCCAAATATCAGGGAAAATACCTAAATGCAATGATTCGTTAAACAAAATTGAAAGTGGTAAAGCAATTTCGTTTGCTACTAATTTTAGCATTCTGTGACTGATTTCGTCTGGGCCTGTGGCTTTGTTTTCTTTTAAATTTTTAATAACATCAATTATATCTTGTAAATTGAAGTTTATTTCACTTAACGATTCGTTAGTTTTATTTTCAAAATAGGGAACTGTTTTGTTAGAATCTTCAACATCGGAAATGGATACAAAATAATCGTTTAATAGTTCGCTTTTGACAAATTCATCATCAGTGATAGTACCATCTTCATTGTTTATTAAGGGTGGTATTGAAGTAGATAACTTTTCTTTTATCAACATTTTCATTATCTTCCAGTACGTTCGGGGATTTGCTGAATTTTTGTCAATGTAATTATCAATGTTTTCATAAAACTGTTGTCTGGCATATATTTTCATGTTATTTATCTTATTTCTAATTTGCTTATATTTTTCAAATGAATTGGGATTTTCATTTTTCAACTATTTTTTCCTATATCGGTTTCGTTTTCTTATTTGTTTTTTAAGTTCTTTATTTATCCAGGGTTTGTCTCTAGATTTTACTGTTATTTGTTTGGAAGGAATGTGTTTCACAAAAATTTCATAGATCTTTTGTTGAAACTTTACACACTTGAGATTAAAGTTATCGAAAAGATTTAAATAGTGTTCCCAGTTTATATTTCTAAAGTCATTACGCAATGAATCAATATTTGCTTCCTTGTAAATCCAAACATTACGTTTATAATTTTTCTTTAAACAATTAAAATACTTTAAAAGAACATGGACTGCTTCGTGATCACTAACATCAGTTTGAACCGGAATGACTTCACTTAATACAATATCTATACAATCACTTATAATAAATGGGTCCAACAATTTTTGAGAAGTCTCAGTCACTCTTGTAGGTGAAGTAATAACATTTTTCAGGTTAAAATCTAACAAAATATCAGTAAAATCATTTCTGATTGTTGCTAACATATCTATGTTGACATCGCCTGTAATTAAAATGTTATTAGTCAAGTCTAAAGCCTTTTCAAGTGAATGTCTAAATCTGGTCCAAATACCAGTTGAATTTATATGCCACTGAGGTCTATATATTAGGCATAAAATACATTTTACATTGTTTATTTGAATCTGAAACCACATTATTTCATCTTCGTCGAACTCTAGTTGGGTAATACGTGAAATATTAATCTTATTTGTTGAATATACCAACAAACCACCACCACCAAACATATTACGATCTTTCCTAAAGATGTTTTCGAAATTTTCCAATTTTATATGAATGTCGGGTATAGATGGATCAAGATGTGTTTCGGTTAGACAAAGAATATCTACTTCATCAGTGAAAGATTCTAGAAAAGATAATTTATTTCTTACACTTCTTATATTTAAATGCATAATACTGAGACAATTTTGTGTAAGCACAGGAGCTATTTTTGACTAAAGGAAGAGTTAGTGGATACTGGACCTGGATTTGGATGAATGTCACCACATATCAGTAACATTAGCATCAAAATAATTAAAATATTACTATTAGCGTTCAATGACTGCAATATCAGGAGGTACTGTAAACAGATATAAGTCATTAATGTCAAGGAAAATATACCAAAAACAGTAGATTTTTCATTTTTACACGAGTATACATATTTAGCTTTGCCCGTTATTGAACCATGAATCTTTCCATAAAAGTAACCGATAGCACATCTCCAAGTTACAATATCACAAAACATTAAACTTATGGTATTTTGAATGGAAAATATCTGCAATATGACTATCGGTTACCTCATGGAATGTGACTTCAGTCAATAATAAATTGACCGACTTTTGTTGTATAGAGTTGTGAAATAGATTTTATCCGCTGACAGTTGTGTAGAGTTGTGACAATACTGCATTATCCAGTGATAGTTTATAGAGTTGTTACAACAGCATTTATCCGCTGACAGCTGTGTTGAGATGTGACAATACCACATTATCCGCTGACATTTATGTAGAGTTGTAAAAACAAATTTATCCGCTGACAGTTGTGTAGAGTTGTGACTAGAGAATTTATCTGCTGACAGCTGTGTAGAGTTGTGACAAAAGAATGTATCTGCTGACAGTTGTGTAGAGTTGTGACAATAGAATTTATTTGATGACAGTTGTGTAGAGTTGCGACAATACCACATTGTCCACTGACAGTTATGTAGAGTTGTGACAATAGAATTTATTTGATGACAGTTGTGTAGAGTTGTGACAATACCACATTGTCCACTGACAGTTATGTAGAGTTGTGACAATATAATTTGTGTAAAGTTGGTATGAATATGTATTAAACTGCACACACATAAATGATGTGTTATCTTGTTCTGTCTCCTGCCGAAATGGATTGGTTTTTGCAATAGGTCATCAACCACTTGACCGGTATGTGTGTGGGGCTATCGCAGGATATAGATGGCATGGAATACCTCCATCGTGTAGTAGCCTAGTAAGTTGTTTTAAGACATGTAATAATGCTATCTTGTCATATTTGCTTTTACATCAGTTAGACGTACTCTTAGACTCTTGGTGTAATTAGAGCTAAACGATCATCGATATATCTAGATATTTTTTAATTTCGCGATCTTCTTAACAAAAAACAGAAGTATAACTCCCTAAAACACGTAAAATTACTTTATTCACATTTTGTAGAAGCAAAGAGCCCCAAAAAATGAGATGTAGGCCTACACAATGGATGGATACAGTAATTTCCCCTGTCGTGCCATGGAACAGGCAAAGCGTCAGCTCCTGGAAATGTGAAAGACGTACAATATATAAAAGTATTATTATACATCATTAATAAAACATAGCCATGGATTGGTTGAAATCCGTCACGTGTCAGAGAGACTACACTTCATGTCTCCCTAGCGTGCATCATATCTCCCTCGCGTGCGTCATGTCTCCCTCATGCGAAAACCCTTGCAAGCTTATTCGACAGTCTTTCTTTCTTCTGTATTTCGGTATAATAAAAAAATTATTGCCCTGGTTGTAGGGAGACATGAGGCTTTGTTTACCCGCGGCATATTTCCCCTGGGCTTCTATAAATGTATAATGCAGGTCAAAGTCACATAACAGTCACTGCATGGTTGTTTTAGTACTCAACGAGGAAAACGCAAGAAATCTAATGTACACGCAAGCATATCTCTCACCTCTAAACTTACCGGGGGAGATAATCTTAATCTTGAGGAATTCTTCGACTCCCATATCGGTATGTGAATTATCTGCATCAATTCTTATATTATATGCCCATTATTTACCCCATTAACCCATTAAAGACACATTTGGATTGGTCTAAGTCAGTGATAAACAGAACAGTCAATTATTTTTCAGGGGTGGTGGGGTGGATGAGTTAAGATGCATCTAAAACATACAACAGGTATAACGTTTGGTATTATTTTTATATGTGGTCGTTTCTTAGATCCGTCATCCAGTACATCGTAACATTTCCACTCTGATCAGTTGTTGTCACGAGGATATCAGGGCATTTAACCCTTTCACCCCAAAATGTCTAAATGTAATGCTTTTTCTATTATTTAGACCAGTCTATTGTGGCTTGTAGGGTTGAAAGGGTTAAAGACAAAATTTCGGGAATATTTCGGTTGTTATAACGACCTTTTGCAATTACCATGTTTTACTGACTAAAACACTGAGTAACCTGTTTGATAATAACTGTTACGTTATTATCATTATTTTGCAGTTACCCCCGAGTTACACGCATGTGTTAAAACCTTCATTGATATCGAATCTTCCGCACAACAAATGAATTCGTCAACGCCATTTAAGGTCAGTAGTCAAGGTATAGACTAACGCTGATTCAATCGAACTTGACGCCAAGATGACATGTGTTCAATACAGTCAGAGGGAATCTGTGGTAATGCATTTTTAAAGAATTAAGATTATATTAATTTGATGTTGAATAACACAATATTTCATTCCAGTTTGATTGTCCTATAATTAATTTATTACATCTGCATGTATATGCTATCTTTCAAATATCAAAAGTTCATTTTGATACAGTTTCTAATTCAAAAAGACTTTATTTCTGAGCTTACCTAACTATTGACCTAGTAGTAGTAGCCTTAAAAGTTAAAGTAGCGAGTATTCACTTTTTGATAAAATTAGTATATACCGTTATTTCGAAGATATATTTTGAAAAGACAACATTACATTTTCCTATGAACTCTAGCTTTAGAAATCTTGAAAATCTTCAATTTTCTACCCGAAAATGCAGTCAAACAGGGGCAAATCTCGTATAAGATATTTAGTGTTTTGATGTAAACTTTCATAGGTCCAATGGAATAATTATGGTTTGTAGAATTCACTATATCCATGAAAACTGAAAAAATTAAACGAAAATTATAAAATTATAGTTATTAGTCGACAAGCAATTTTGAATCGGATGCTAAATATTCACCATTTTGTAATAATGAGGAGATATTGAATATCTTTGTCAATACCATGTCGGCGTTTTGATATGATGATATAATTATAAAATGAAATTTAATACAAATGCATGACGATAGACCTTTTCGAGTTGCTCCAGTTTTTCCATTCCGTTCATTTTTGTCGGAATAGTTTGTATGCAGATCACGTGACTTCAACAGAAAGTCGTGAAAGTTCGCTCCCAGTTTCATCATATTAAGATAGATGTTCTTCCTTGTAAAGGTGACAATTGGCAGTTCTGATAGATCTTACAAATTTGGCTCCTATCACAGGATGATGTTCATATTTCAGTGTAACCTGATGGCTCCACCACTGATAATAAAGTATTTCATTTCAGTTGTACTTTAAATCACGCTCCATGCATTGGAAATTGATTTAATGCTATTCATTTCTTCCTTTAACAGTAACTCTGACTACAGATACAATATAAAAAAAAACCTCAGATACCAAAGTATAAATTTTTAGGATGTCCAGGATATAGATACAAATTTGGTCAAGTTATTAGGATCATGTTATAAGGATCATGATGGTAAAGTTTCAAGGTAATATGGTCACAGGTCAATGTCTCGGACACTAAGTTTATTTTCAACTTCTGGGCTCAGGGCCATAAAACTATTCTCAGACAAATTTTTTACTCAACTTCAAGATTTTACTCAAATCTTGAGAAATTTTTCAACTTGGGTAAAGTTAAGGACTATAAAAGAAATTCTTAGACAGATTTCTTTCCCAAGTGATAAAATACTTAAGCACAGTATGTAGCTGACTTAAGTAATTCTTAACAGCAAAAATGGCTGCCCCTATGTTCACCTTGGAATACATAGATGCTAATGCCATGGTTTCCGGACATATAAATCATTTGACTTTCGAAAACAATGTGTTATTTGAGCAATATTGATTTAGAAGACCAACACTTCTTTTTCTGTTAACTTGTTCTGGCCATACGACGTTTGTTTACATTAACATTCGGGGCAATGTACATGTACTCCAGTGCATGTCCCGAGTCATTTATCTTATCTAATGTACTTATACGAATTTACTTGTATCTTGAATATCGTTTATCATATACATTATACATTTTATATGTACAGATTACTGACTGGTCATGTATTTGCATTTTTAGGACGTTTTAATCTTTTTTTAAAAGGTATATATATCTATTCCCCTTTTATGCCACAAAATGTGCTGCCTATTTGATTTTTAATGCGCTTTATACCTCTTGGTTGTTAAATGATTAATCATAGATTATTGTCAGAATAATGTTCAAACATCGAAGTTAAATGAATCAGGACATAAATTGGGACATATGTCCTTCACTAGATTTACACTGCCCCTTAACACTTACCACGTTTTATGGTCCGCGAGTTTTCACTTTTTATTCACATGAGTAAATTCGTAACTTTTGAGAATAAAATTTGCCTGAGA
Source organism: Atrina japonica (assembly GCA_030159075.1). Classification (NCBI taxonomy): domain Eukaryota; kingdom Metazoa; phylum Mollusca; class Bivalvia; order Pterioida; family Pinnidae; genus Atrina; species Atrina japonica. The sequence continues at coordinate 9,922 of BROG01000721.1, read as the reverse complement.
ATTTTCAGTGTTTATTGTCTCGGAACCTAAAGTTTTTGACTTCTGAAAAATCAGTGGTTCAATTTTAACCAAACTTTCCATGGGGACCCATATACTCTTTGCAAATGAGAAGGGACTGGAACTCATATGGGCCCCAAAAGGGACAAATATGGGTATTATTTCATTCTGTTGACCGCAATGGCCCATGCGTCTCTTGTTTGAATTTTTAACTCACACGAGCCATATTTTTAGACTGAAAAACATTACATACACGCGCTGTTTATTATTAATATGGCTTGATTATGATAAGAAATAAATGAACATTGATTGAAAACAAACTTTTATATACCGACCGTTGTCTCTTGGAACACAATCAACAATATATCGTACATTCCCCCAAAATTCAGGTAAGCAAGCGTGCTGCACAGAATTTTTTTTCCACGAGCCGTTGCATGTATATTCTATGTTTTTTAAAAAAGAAAAATGAAATACAATCTTTAAAACATACAATGGACTGTTTTGCAAGACCTGATGTTACTTTAAGCTAATCCCTATCCACGAATTAAAAAATGGCGATAGTGTCAGTAGTGAGAAAAACGTGAACACTACAACCCGTGAAGTTATCCCTCTACAGTTATTGAGGTCTTAGTCACAGTAGGCCTAGATGATTATTCAAATTTCACTGATTATCTTACGCCCGTAGCACATATGATTATTTATGAAACTTCGTCTATAGCTGGGCACATCTCATTACATTACCATGAATTGTTCCAAAATTATTCACTATGATATTTCTCTTCTATTATTTTGTGTTAGATATAAAAATTTCAGATACCAAAGTATAAATCAATAGAATGTCCAGGACATAGATACAAATCCGGTAAAAATGGACAAACACGGACCTCTGGAAACCAAGAGGTGGGATCAGGTGCCATGGAGGAGTAAGCATCCCCTGTCGACCGGTCACACCCGCCGTGAGTCCACAGTCAAGTCCAATGAAACAAGTGAGGAGTGTATCCTCGTCACAATTGGTACAGACGTCTCAACAACAGCCAACGAAAAGGCAACTCAACATTTCACTTAGTGAAACAGAGTATTCGCAAACAAGACTATTATACCGACCGTAAAATTTGCGGAACGTTGACATTAAACGCGGTTTTCGATATCCCTGTGTCAATAATTTGTCAGTGAGTAGTTTACCTCTGTATATGAAATCTTCATATGTTGTGCACGCCCTGGCATATCGGATCATTTGTGAAATATAAAATATGCGGGTGACTGAGGGATATTACTACTTAAATGTGGAAAATTTACGATGGGAAAGCCGAAATCGTCGCGTTTATCGTATACCTTAGTTGCTAATTTCCCGTCTGTGTTTATTTTAAGTAAAATGTCTAAGTATGAAGCGTGTGTGCTTGATTCTGTTGTATCTTTAATTTCTAGTTCGCTGGGATATATCGCATTGACATATGTATGAAAATTGTCATTATTAATTGACAAAACGACATCGATATATCTTAATGTCAAATTAAAGGACACCGCTAACTTTTTCTTCTTTTGATTCAGCAGTTTCTGAATGAAGTCTGTTTCGTATGAATAAAGGAATAGGTCGGCCAATAAAGGGGCACAATTGGTTCCCATACGAATGCCGATAGTTTGTTGAAAGACCACGTCTTCGAACATTACAAATATATTGTCTATTAGATATTCTAGCATGTTTTTTATATCAACTTCAGTATATTTATGTGTAGAATCAGAGTGGTGTTTGACGAAATAAGTATCCTGATAGCCAATCACTAGATATTTAAATTTTCGGGTACCACCTTTAGTGAAAAAGCAGTTGTCTATGATGCTGAAAAGTCTTTCTTTTAATTTTTTATGTGGAATAGTAAGTGTAAAGAGTAGAGAAGTCATAAGTTTTGATACTGTGAATTCGAGAAAAATTGTGTGCCTTCAAATTTTCTAAAAGCTGTTTAGAATTTTTAAGTATCCACATTTGATTTACACCGCTTCTGGAATAAGCAACTGTACAGTATTGTTGAAGTTTCTCCTTAATGGCTGTCAATATCTTGGTAAGGAATAAAGATAAAGGTTTGGTAGAACATTTGCTGGATCCTGCTATGTATCTTTGCTTATATGGGGTTTAATGAAGTTTAGGTATCCAGTATAAATGTGGTAGCTCGAAATCGTATCCGTTGTAGGTATATCAAATGAGCGTAATACGGATACGTGATTTTGAAGGATCTTGTCCTTTGAAAGTGAGCTACGTGTGTATGTAGGATTTTCCAGAATTATCGTATTAAACCTACAAGTTCTGGTAGTTCTAATAAACAATTATAGTAATGTGGTTTTCAATTACGCAAAGCCGACCCGTAAAAAACTATATGAGAAATTTGAGGCTTAATGGTGTCAATGCTTGGTAAGGAATAAAGATATTGGTCATGTATCCTATGTATCCAGTTCAGTTACAAATATAAATATGGGTACTTCTGGATCAAATTATAATACATTTTGAAGGGATAAGTGAGTGTTTTATGTAGATTTCCCTATTAAACCCAAGTTTTTCGAATACGAGATTTTATAAAAACATTGATATGAGGCTTTTCCTTTCAGTACATATTGGTCATACCCAGCAGTTACTACTTTGGTTCTTAAATACAGAGGGATATGGTTTTCAAATACAGATTTTTGTACCATCAGCCAATGGATAAGTTGTATCAGTCAGAAACATGGAAGATTTTACTGTGAAGCAAAAACAAAAACAGGAGAGCAGTACCACAAAAACACCCTAAATTAAACCGCTACCTCAGTGACCTCGGACGGCAGATAGATATAGTCAGAGGCATAGAATTAAAAAAGGCCAATGAATTTTTGGATGGAATGCTTAAACACATGGTGCAAAGTGGTACCTCTAAACCTACAAAACACAAGGCTGTAATTATACATCATGATTTGCAGAAGATTGCGATATACTTTCACTCTGCAGAATCTAATCCCTTAGTTCTATGACAAGCTGTTTGGTATTACATGTCTATTCATTTTGTAAGTCGTGACCTCGAATTTCACCACCAACTTCAGATGTCTTCACTGGAATTTCACACCGATGATAGCGATGATGAATATGTGCTACTCTTTCATGTGAGTACCAACAACAAAAAAATTCCAAGGAGGCTTGTATAGTCACGAGGCGCCAAGTGATAAGCGCATGTATGCGACAGGACAGCAAAACTGTCCTATTTGTGTCCTTCGTCTTTTGCTGAAAAAGACTCACGAATCAGCTACCTTCCTGTTCAGCAGTTGCTCACAGGATGCCCTCATTAATCCCATAAACCAATCCATCTAGTTTCAGAATAAGCCATTGTCAAAGCGCAGTTTTAGTAATTTCATGCCCGACATTGCAAAGTCTTCTGAAAGCATAGAGAGGTACTCAGCACACTGTTTGCGAGCCACAGCCATAACTGCAATGAGTCAAGCAGGCTATGAGTCGAGAATGTTTATGTGTGGCCATAGAAATGAGATCACTTAGAAGTCAAAACCGTAACTTGTCCGTTGCACAAAAAAAAACATTGTCAAGCATCTCTTATGATATTGAAAATCAGGTGTGATGTGAATTAGCTCCTCGCATTTCATCTTCAATCCCTCCTACTCCCCACCTTGTTCTCTCCCAAGTTCAACAAGCTGCAACAGCCAGAATAAACAGTACTGAAGGATTTCTCAGCAATGGAGTTTTTAATAACTGTTTGTTTAACATTAACACAAAGAACTAAATTATTAACTCAGTTTCAGTGTCAAATTATAAATTAACATTTTCCCTCTACTCTAGATCTATCAGTATCATATATATGTTCTTTCAACAGATCTATATCCTTAACAAAGTTTGTTATCTCACAAATATATATATATTTTTTCTTATTCTAATTGATATGACTGCAATCTAATTTTATGAAAGTGAATAAAGTTTATTTCACAACATTCTAATTAAATATGTTATTTCACAACATGTATTTGTATTTTTTCATTATTCCAATTAACATGAAGGGTTTGGTAGCACAAATAGACTGAAAGTGAAAGTGAAATACTTACGAAATAGTCACGGAATTGCTCAGCTGATTGGTATAAAATGTTAAATTAAGTGGCTACTTTCCATTGTCATGAACGAATATTAGATGCCTCCACTGTCGTAACATATGCTTAAACCGTTTATTGTGTATTCCTTTGAAAAAATAGTAGAATTCAAGCGGAAACTCGTTGTATTTGTACAACAGTATGTCCCCGATGACTTCGTTGTCGCCGCCATTAATTTTGCAAGTGAAGGGCAACTCACGTTTGACATATTTAATCATCCGCCACTAATCGGTTGAATTTAATAAACACGATGCAAGTTTGAAAATTAGTATTCCAGATTATTCATATCTGTAGTTTCTTTGAAAATTATATGAAAAACAAAAAAAACCTAATTCTTTTTAGCATTTCCGGGAAGAAAAGAGAACTATTTCTCATGTCACACAGCTGTTCAGCTGTTACGGGTCGGCTGTTGCGTCATTGAAAACCTCTCACCACAAAGCCAGTTACATAGAATGAATCTCGCAGCCAGCTAACTACCAGCAGACACAGCCTCAAATAATGTAGTTTTTATTTGTAAAGCACATTACTATAATTGTTTATTAGAAGAACTTGGGTTTAATACGAATTCTGGAAATCCTACATACACACGTAGCTCACTTTCAAAGGACGAGATCCTTCAAAATCACGTGTCCGTATTACGCTCATTTGATATATCTACAACGGATACCGATTTCGAGCTACTACATTTATATTGGATACCTAAACTTCTTAAAACCCCATATAAGCAAACATACATAGCAGGATCCAGCAAATGTTCTACCAAACCTTTATGTTTACTCCTTACTAAGATATTGACAGCCGTTAAGGAGAAACTTCAACAATACTGTACAGTTGCTTATTCCAGAAGCGGTGTAAATCAGATGTGGTTACTTAAAAATTCTAAACAGCTTTCAGAAAATTTGAAGGCACACAATTTTTCTCGAATTCACAGTATCAAAACTTATGACTTCTCTACTCTTTACACAACTATTCTACATTAAAAATTAAAAGAAAGACATTTTAGCATTATAGACAACTGTCACTACAGGTGTCACCCGAAAATTTAAATATCTAGTGATTGGCTATCAGGATACTTATTTCGTCAAACACCACTCTACACATATATACACTAAAGTTGATATAAAAACATGCTGGAATATCTAATAGACAATATATTTGTAATGTTCGGAGACGTGGTCTTTCAACAAGTGACGGCATTCGTATGGGAACCAATTGAGCCCCTTTATTGGCCGACCTGTTCCTTTATTCATACAAAGCAGACTTCATTCAGAAAATGCTGAATCAAAAGAAGAAAAAGTTAGCGGTGTCCTTTAATTTGACATTTAGCTATATCAACGACGTTTTGTTAATTAATAAGGACAATTTTCATGCATATGTCAATGCGATATATCCCAGCGAGCTAGAAATTAAAGATACAACAGAATCAAGCACACACGCTTCACACTTAGACATTTTACTTAATATAAACTACTCACTGACAAATTATTGACACAGGGATATCGAAAACCGAGTTTAATGTCAACGTTCCGCAAATTTTACGGTCGGTATAATAGTCTTGTTTGCGACTACTCTGTTTCACCAAGTGAAATGTTGAACTGCCTTTTCGTTGGCGGTTGTTGAGACGTCTGTACCAATTGTGACGAGGATACACTCCTCACGTATTTCATTGGACTTGACTGTGGACTCATGGCGGGTGTGACCGGTCGACAGTGGATACTTACTGATCCATGGCACCTCTTGGTTTCTAGAGGTCCGTGTTTGTCCATTTTTACCGGATTTGTATCTATGTCCTGGACATTCTATTGATTTATACTTCGGTATCTGAGATTTTTTTATATTTCAAAGAAAATGGAGATTTATATATAGATATAAGGATTTTTTGCCATTTTTTGGAAAGCACTGAGTATAAATGCAATGGATTATGACAAAAAATTCAATGTGTTTTTTTTCCCATAATCTATTGCATTTATACTCAATGCTTTCAAAAAAAAAAAAAGAAAAACAATCCTTAAATATCACAAGTATAATGAAGAAATACAAATAGATATTTGAAACTCAGGGGGGGGGGGGGGGGGGGGGGGGGGGGGGGGGAGGGGGGGGGGGGGGGGGGGGGGGGGGTGGGGGGGGGGGGGGGGGGGGGGGGGGGGGGGGGGGCCCACGTCTATAAGAATACGACAAATTAGAAATTAAACCGGACTCAACACGAAGAATAATCGCAAATCCCAAACGGGGTGGGACCAGGTGTCAGGAAGGAGTCAGCGTCCTCTGTTAGCATGTCCCATATTACACACGTGTCCTAAAACCAGGCAACGCTGAGATTGGTCGAAGAATTCAACTTGACAATCTCAGTGTTTTGCGCGTTTCGATAATTTAATTTGTTAAAAAATAAATTAACAATGTTTGTAGTGTTTTTAATTAATGGTGTCCATTCAAACTTTATAGTTTCAAAATTGGAATTATTTGGCCTTGAGCGGAATATCGGAAATGCTTTGACTGTAGTGGTAGCTATGACCTGTATGGCAATGTATGTTTAATGTATATAATATCAAATTTCAAAACTCACAAGTTGTGTGATAAATAGAATTTAAATATTTTTGACAAGTAGCCATGTCATGAAGCAATTGACGATTTGATATACAATGGACTCCTTTGGGTATGACCCCTCACATCCAGGAAGTACGACGCCATTAGCATACTATGTTTTCGATCATAATTAACGTTTCGTGGAAGGCCCGACGGAACCTTTTCCCCGACTTTCAATTTATCATGACGTCACAATACGTCGTTTCCGAGATACCTCCACAGACCACTCTTTGTCATGTGACTTTCATCACCACGTGACAAAATTAAGGCATATTTTGGACAAAATGGCGGGCACCCTACAGTAGTCTTTGTATCGGCTGATAAATGAATACAAATAGCAACAACAACAATCTTATTTGATGTATCAAACTAGACTATTATGGTTGATGGGTTGCAAGGATTTATCTTTTTTTGCAATTTTTTAAACAATCAAATTGATACAAAAAGTCCTACAATAAATATTTTAACTTACAAACATTCTCCTATATCTTAGAGTTGTTGGCTAAGTGAACACGCCTGATTTGACTTACAGTTTACGTCAGTGTCAGAGACGGCGTATCATAGACCTAAAGACTATAAATACGCTTCAGTTGTAGGTTAATATTTTTATTAGGAAATTCGTTTAAATGAATTGTCGACCATCCACGGATATTAATCTGATATATTTTTAGGTCACCTGACCGAAAGGTCTAGGTGACCTATAGCGATCATTCTTTGTCCGTCGTCGTCCGTCGTGCGTCGTGCGTTAACTTTTGAACATTTTCATCTTCTATTCAAAAACCAGTGGGCCAATTTCATCAAAACTTGGTAGGAAGTATCCCCATGGGAAGCTCCTTCAAGTTTGTGAATATAAAGGGTCAGACTCTTAAAGGGGCCCCATAAGGGCTCAAAAAGGGGTAAAATTATGAAAATCTTTAAAAATCTTCTTCTCAAGAACCAACAATGGGAATGACTTCATATTTGATATTTAGCATCTTTAGGGAGATGTTTACAAAGTTTGTGAAATAATTAATTATCCGATGAAAAACGGCCCCACTAGGGGGCGCTGAAATCGGGCAAAAATTCAAAGTTGTCAGATTTCAACCAAATTTGGTAGAAAGCATCCACAAGTAAAGGCAATCAAAGTTTGTGTAGAAATAAAAGGTTCTGATCCTTTGGGGGCCCCATAAGGGCTCAAAAAGGGGTAAAATTAGGAAAATCTTTAAAAATCTTCTTCTCAAGAACTAACAATGGGAATGACTTCATATTTGATATTTAGCATCTTTAGGGGGATGTTTACAAAGTTTGTGAAATAAATAATTATCCAATGAAAAACGGTCCCACTAGGGGGCGCTGAAATCGGGCAAAAATTCAAAGTTGTCAGATTTCAACCAAATTTGGTAGAAAGCATCCCCAAGTAAAGGCAATTAAAGTTTGTGTAGAAATAAAAGGTTCTGATCCTTTGGGGGCCAATAAGGGGGTAAAAAGGGCCAAATATGAAATCTTCTTTAATGAACTTCTTCTCAAGAATCACAAGGCCAATTTCAACCTAAGTTGGCAGGAAGCATCATCATGTGAAGACGCTTCATGTTTGTGAAAATTGTGGAGTTATGTCCCCTTAGATCCTCCAAAGCAGCCTAAAAGAGGTAAAATAAGGAAAATGTTTAAAAATCTTCTTCTCAAGAACCAACAATGGGAACGACTTCATATTTGATATTTAGCATCTTTAGGGGGATGTTTACAAAGTTTGTGAAAAAAAAAATTATTTGATTAAAAACAGTCCCACCAGGGGGGGCACTGAAATCAGCCAAAAATTCAAAGTTGTCAGATTTCAACCATATTTAGTGAAAGCATCCCCCAGTAAAGGTAATCAAAGTTTGTATTAAAAAAATATGATTGTGACTCTTTAAGGGCCCCATAAGGGGGTAAAAGCAGGCCACATATGCAAATCTTTAATTGAATTCTTCTCAAAAATCTGTTGGTCAATTTCAACCTAACCAGGCAGGAAGCTTCCCCATGTGAAGACCCTTCAAGTTTGTTAAAATTGTGGATGTTATGCCACCTTAGATCCTTAAAAGGGGCCTTAAAGGGATAAAATTAAGAAAATGTATAAAAATCTTCTTCTTAAGAACCAACAATGAGAATGACTTCATATTTGATATTTAGCATTTCTAAGAGGAGGATTACAAAGTTTGGAAATGAATAAATTATTTGATGAAAAACGACCCCATGGGGGGGGGGGGAGCGCTAAATTTATGTTGTTAGACATTATTCAAACACAATTTTGCAGTTCCTAAAGAGTGTTGCATGATTCCCTTTCTTAAAGTTGGCCTTAACATGTCAATCACTTAATATAAGCGATTGTTGCTCTTTTACTCAGGTGACCGTTAAGGCCCTTTGTGCCTCTTGTTCTCTCTGGAATCCGATTTACAACATGGCACCACATATCAGCACTTGCTTTTTTATTTATATTGATTTCCTCTACCTTCCATGGTTAATTCGTATTCACCGCGACCAAAGTGCCCTAAATTTTCTTAAGTCACATGATCAGTGCGTTGTAATTTCTGAATCGTTCCGGATCTCGAAAACAACGTACTAAATGGTCTGTCAACCATTAGTGTGATTATAATGTCACCATCGAATGACATAAAATGTACTTTGAGAGAGACGTGTCAACATTAGTCGATGGGCCAATAAACCATTTTCGAGTTGTTTCATTCTGTTCAGTTTTGCCAAAAGAGTTTGTACTCAGATTTCGTGACTTCAACTGAAAGCCAGACAAGGTCCATTAAATTCATACAATATTTATATTGACAGCCTTTAGTAATACCTTGTTTCAGTTCATCTGTTAGAAATCAAGTTTAGATAAATGTTCTCTTTTGTAAATATGGACAGTGTCGCCATTTCTCTGTAAGCTACTTCTTAAAATCTGACACCTATTACTTCATGATATTCATATTCCAGGTTATATATGCGATAAACTTTTCTTTTTGAAATTGCACACTAACTGTATTGTAATGAATATACTCTTTATTCTGCAGACTATCTAGAAATATATAAATCGAAAAAAAAAAAAATAATAATAATAACAAAAAAGCGAATTAGGTAGGAAAATATCCTCATGCATTTCAGTATTATGCTTCATCTAGCAGATGTTCTTTGATCTATCGCAGTACATTTTGTAAACATTATCCCGGGAATTTGACCTTTTACAACAGACGTATCGGTTTTTAAAAATGTTGGATTCATAAATGTA